>JAODPA010143565.1:0-15608 GCA_025585075.1 Nepenthes mirabilis | reverse complement strand
TACGACCCGCGTTCGAAACTCAGCCACCGCGCTCGCAAGCCGCATTTTAATTTCCCGCAATGCTACAGTGATGGGCCAGAAGCGATGAGCCGCGTACGAAACCGGACGCTGATCCAGAACAGCGCCAAACCCAGACGTTGGATTTTGGCCGCGAATGTAAACGGCCTAAATCCAAAACCACGTTTATTTTTTTTATTAAAAACACTGTAGTAGAACGATGTTGTTTAAAAATTGAATACGATCCCACGAAACGACGCCGTTTAGGAAACTCAAAATCGAATACAAAATGACGACGTTTATAACTGTAGCAACAGTAAACGACGCCGTTCAAGTCGTCTTCTTCCTCCGTCGGATTCGCCCGAACCCAACAGCGTCTGATTCGATCCGTTTTACAGACCCGATTGAAATAGCACCATATGAACACCAAAATTGATGTAAAATATATGAAAATTTTGAAATTTTAATTTCCCAATGATTTTCAGTGCTCGTTTTTACCGAGTCTTAAAGAAAATGAAGACTTTAAGATTTTCAAGTTTCGGACGAAAATCAAAAATCAACAGAACGGCAAAGGCAAAGACGATACCTCTCTCTGATACCAAATGTTAGCAAATAATGTGGCTTAAATGACCACAAAAGCGGAATAAAGAATCGATTTGATACCTCCCGCCATTTGCTTACTCTATTTTTGGGATATGAAATTCAGGCCGATTTTGAGTATCTGGACACGCCTGACTCTTCTAGATGGTGTATCGGTTGAGTTGAGTGTCAGGGACAAAGTCAGAACGTTTGATTTATAGGCAAAACCATCAAATAACTCAATTGTGCGTTACGTTCACAAACTGGCCGAGAATTGATAAGTGCGTTAATGGGAGAGTTATAATCACTAAATGGACCACTAATACTTCAGTAATCAGTTGAATTAAAAGGTAGAAGGAGATCAAGAGTCGAGGAAGACGAAATGAAGAGGAAGGTTGCAATCGGCTGCAAACCGGCTCGGATTCGGCTTGAAGAAGCCGCTCGGCTCGGCTGAAGCCTACATATACATATATGCATATTGAGGAGAAAAATTAATAATAATTATTATTTTAATTAACCTTCGTGAAATTAGTCAGAATAGCTGAATCAATGAAAATTGTAAGTTAGTTTGATAACTATAAAATTGAAAATATTTTATACCTTAGAAATGGTATTTGATATACTAGGAGTGGTGGTTATGATCAAATATAATATTAAAAATAGCCGGCCAAATATTCTAAATTTTCTTGGATTTGCTCATATTTCCATGATGATCGATCTTTGCAAACAAACTACAAGTTAGTTGCACAGCTCATTATACCTTCATTATATTTTGTAAGGTCATTAGAATATATTTTTCAGGTAAACACTCCTATAACTATTTTGTCATTGTTGGTATACATCTGGATGTCTTTCTCATTTAATTCTAAGTACAGCTGACATCTTATCTATTCTCATATATTACTTATCTTAGTCGGTTTGAGAGGATTTATAGTAAATTCTAAACAAATACTCTTGGCCATAAAAAACCTACACCGGATAAAAAACCTACCCTTTCAAACTCTTGGCAATGAATATAACCCCAGGAAAACCAAGTACGCCTGCAAGAATTATGATTGCGTGTCATGATCTTCACACAATTACTGCACCCAGACTTCTAGTACACACAAAAGAAACGACTTGTACGCATTTCAATTATCAAAGTGTAAAAATGTTGTCCAAAAAATTAATGTAAATATGTTGATCTCTCCTAAAAGTCTTGATTGACCTGAAAATCACAGAACAAATCCCCATACGTAGAGCACCTTATGTTACAGATCCCACGGCTCACCTACGCTTTACTTCTTCGGCACAGCTTTTGACACAACTCGTTTAAACAAATCCGTGGTTTGAAAGGGTAAAATCCTACAGCTGTCGATGATCCCGAACCCGGATGTTCAGTCTCCGAAGCCACACCGAGTGAAGAATCATGTGAAAAACGTCGTATCGCTTTGGGGGAGAATGGACCTCGAAATGCCTCCTAATTTGAACAATTCTTCTCTGCATCCTAACGTATTGTCTTGTCGATATACTCATCAAAATTTTCTTCAAGCTGGGTATGCCCTTCACAGGGACCTCGACCGAGAAGGACTTCCAATTCAGGACGTCACTAAATGGTGGAATGTAGTGGTCGGACATGAGAACGGGCACCAACCGGTGTAGATCGCCTCAACAATCCTCGGGCTTGCGACATCGTATCCGCTCGGGCAAATGCAGTATCGGCTGTTCTTCATCATGCCGTAGTAGGAGATGCCCTTGGGTAAGTACCGATAGACCTTGATGTCGTTGTCCCTGTTCTCCCAGCGATCGAGGAGGATGGGCCTAATTGATCCGTGGAGCCTTCCCGCGAAGAATGCAAGGAGAGAGCGCCGGGACGGGGATGGCCCGCCCACAAAGCCCTGCAAGTGACCCGTTTGGAGGTTGATTTCAGGGAAAGACACGTCTTTCTCTGGCATGAATACTTCTGAGGTGTTCACACTGCACAGAACTCGGTTTGCATGCTTTTGTAAGTATGGTACTGCAACAGATGTCTGTGGCCCCTACATAACAATCGAGACTAGTATGAAGATCGAAAGAGTATGATACAAATGGCTTGATAGAAAAGAGTGGCCTTTGGTAAATACCCTCAAATGACACCATATTTATCCACTAATCTATTATAATAATTGTCTATTAATATCAAATAATGAAATATCATGTGACACTAGGGTATTCCCAAAATATTTTTTGATATAGTAGTTTAATCTATTACCCAATCGTGACAAGAAAGTATGAAATGATCTGTTCCAAGACTTCAGTTTCAATAAGGATATTTCTTCGATGACATGGTCGTGTAGTCTATAATAATCTATTTTATCGGCACCAAGTCATGTGAGTCTCGATCGTAGATGAGTCGGACCAACATCACAACACTAAAAGGGCAAGAAGAAGACATGCGCCTTCTTAGGATTTCTCCCGCGAAACTGGCTATCGACCTTGATCATGTGGATAAAACTACCTTTGTTGAGTATATGCTTTTACAAAGGCCATTGTGAAACAAAGGAGGCTCCCCTTCTTCGTAAACGAACACTTTAAATTGTTTTTCCATTTTCAGGTAGCTCCTGCTATATGGTAGAACAATTAGTAACTAATTAATTTGTCCGCCCGTCGTATAAATATTCATTCCAAGTTCTAATGTCTAATTAAAT
The DNA here is from genome assembly GCA_025585075.1 of Nepenthes mirabilis. Lineage (NCBI taxonomy): Eukaryota > Viridiplantae > Streptophyta > Magnoliopsida > Caryophyllales > Nepenthaceae > Nepenthes > Nepenthes mirabilis. Next base: position 12,366 of record JAODPA010143565.1, on the reverse strand, counting down.
TATGTCGCCGTGATAAATTTAATATGGGATATGGAAGGAATTCATCTTATCTTTTGCCCTTAAAAATGAACTCATTAAATATTTTCACCATTTTTACCCGATACTACATTTACATTGTACAAATTGAAAGAGTATATTTGACCTTAATTGCAGCAAGATAACAACTTGTTATCTAAAATAACTTTTTTTAAAAAAAAAAAGCTTAATACTTAATTAAAAATCACACATATTATTATAAAAAAAATCATTTTTTGAGGGCTAGGACCATCATTTTCACCCTTGGTCATACCCAACTCAAATAAATAACTTTGCCTATTTTTTTATTGTAAATATGTATAATACTCATATATTTTAATCATATATGATGCGTACCAGGGATTTGGATTCGTAACGGGTATCAATCACGCCCTTTTTGCAAGTAGGATCTCAATTCGCCTTCGACAATCTAAAACTTGCGCACCACAACTAAACTAAGAATCAGAGTACAGTCGGGGTTTATTTCCCGAAAGGCACTCCGACATTCAAGTCAATTCTCGTCCAAAAATAGAGAGAAAAATTTTTAAGGGAGAAGATAAGAGTCAACTGTTTTAGTCCAGTTTTTATAACAGTCCAAGTAGTCGGATTTGCACTTTTTGTGGTCTGGTTCCCTCCTTTTTGGTCTTTCATTTTATATAATGCTCAGACCATTCAGTTCTTGATCCGTCCGTTTTTTCATGACCAGTGACGTCACGTTAGATAAAATCAACTGAAACGGTTAAAGCCTCCGGAGTTAAACTGAAGTAGTTATAGTCTACAGACGTGGAATCGTGCGTATGACCCAGTAGTTCACTGAATGGGATTTTGTTGGGCCTGCGTTTATGGGCCTCAATCTGTCCAACCCATTTCACATCGTGGCCTTAGCGGCCTTTTTTCATGTAGGCCCAATTGTAGCTGTACCCATCACTAGCTCCCTATACCAGATGTTGTTAACTTTAAACTTTTGGTTAACAACCTGTGGTATGTTCACTGATAGTGTACTCCTTTTTCATTTGCTCTCTATTGTTTTCTTGGTGGAATCACTTTGTATTTGATTTTTTTGAAGTCAATCAAGGACGATACTTGGCGAGAGTGATCAAACTCTAGAAATGGATTAAGTTTGGAGTGAGAGGAAAAAATTCGGAGTGACAAATCTTCTGGAGTTAACGAGGTTTTTGGAGAGACAAGATCTCCAGAGTGAATAAGGTCTCCCGAGAAGCATGATCTCTAAAGCGAACAAGGTATCCAGAGAGTCACAATCTCCAGAGTGAACGAGGTCTCCGGAGAAATAAAATCTCTAGAGCGAACAAGGTTTTCGGAGAGACATAATCTCCAGAGTGAACAAAGTCCCTGGAGAGTTACAATCTCCGGAGTGAACGAGGTCTCTGGAGAGACAATATCTCCGGAGTGAATAAGGTTTCCAGAGAGGCACAATCTCCAGAGTGAACAAGGTCTCCGGAGAGACACAATCTTTGAAGTGAACAAGGTCTCCGAAGAGATAATGTCTCCGGAGTGAATAAGGTCTCCGAAGAGTCACAATCTCCAAAGTAAACAAGGTCTTCAGAGTGGCAATATCTCCGAAGTGAATAAGGTTTCCGGAGAGGCACAATCTCCAGAGTGAACAAGGTCTCTAGAGAAATACGATCTCTGAAGTGAATAAGGTTTCTGGAGAGACAAGGTCTCCGGAGTGAATAAGGTCTTCAGAGAGACACGATCTCCGGAGTGAACAAAGCTTCCGGAGAGAAAAAGGCCTCTAAAGAAAGTCTCCAAAGTGAACAAAGTTTTCAAAGAGAAAAAGGTCTCCAGAGAGATACAATTCCCATAGTGAACAATGTCTTCACAGAGACACAATCTCTCGAGTGAACAAGGTCTCTAGAATGAACAAGGTCTCCGGAGAGACATGATCTCCAAAGTGAACAAAGCTTCTGGAGAAAAAAGTTCTTCGGAGATATAAGGTCTTTGGAGTGAACAAAGTTTTCGGAGAGAAAAAGGTCTCCGGAGAGATAAGGTCTCCGAAGTGAACAAAGCTTCCGGAGAGATAAGGTTTTCGGAGTGAACAAAGTTTTCGAAGAGATAAAGGTCTCCAGAGAGATACAATCCCCAGAGTGAATAAGATCTCTGGAGAGGTACACTCTCTAGAATGAACAAAGTCTCCGGAGAGACACGATCTCTGGAATGAACAAAGCTTTCGAAGAGAAAAAGGTCGCCGTAGAGATAAGGTCTCCAGAGTGAACAAAATTTCGTGAAAGAAAAATGTCTTTGGACAGATAAGGTCTCCGTAGGAAATAAAGTTTTCAGAGAAAAAAGTCTACGAAGAGATAAGGTATTTGTGGAGAACAAAATTTTTGGAGAGACGCGGTCTCTGGGGAGACACGATCTCCGGAATGGTTCTATCAGCAGCGAGCAACCAGCTTGTTTTTCGAGATTTACCTTGGGTGCTGTTCTCCACATCATTACTGGGTATATGATTTTTCAAGTGATTTGCAATCATATCACTCCTCGAAACTATGCGTCCTTTCAATTCGAGAGTGGCGCCTTTTCAAACCAAAAAAACCCGCTATAAATCTGGCACTATTCCAGGTCGTTCTTTACCTTCTTCTTTAATCTTCAAACCCTAACTCTCTCTCGAACCTTTTGCTTTCCAGTTACTTCACCTCTCCACTGAGTATCGCTCCATGGCCTTTCACGTCATTGATACTCGATCGGTGCTCATAAAAAATGATGTCGAGAAGCTGTCCTCCCAGTTCAACATTCCTAGGGAGGTTCCATTTGTGATGCCTGGTGAGAACGACAGAGCTTGTGCTCCCCCTGCTAATTCCATCATCATATACGAGATTCACCTTAGGAATGGCCTTCGCATTCCCATTGTGCGTGAGCTGCTTCAGATGTTTAAGGAGTTTGGCATTCCTATTGCCAGATTTTACGCGAATGCTGTAAGATATCTTTACAATTTTTGTATCTCTTTTTCTCTTTGTGGATTGGAACTTAACTCCACCGTCATCAAGGTCATATTCCAATTCGTTCAAAGCGGCAATTGGATTTTGTTGTCTCCGAGGAAAATAAGTATTTATGGACTAATCCACGAGTCCATGATAGATTGGAAAGACCGATTTTTCTTTATAAAGTTATTTGTGGACATTCCCTGTGGTTGGGGAAGAGTCGTCGACTCATTCACCGATAGGATTACTCCTCAAGAGGAGGAGTCTGCAAAATTGTTTGTTGAGATTCTCGTGGAGAAGGTGGATTCTTTTAATAATAAAAATAAAGACCGTCTTCTCTTACTGGAGCTCCTGGTCTTTACTGAGTGGGTGGTCGATATAGAAGAAATGGTGGTTGTCACTACACCACCACCTAAAACACGAAAAAGAAAAAATGGGTGCAACTAAGGTCAAAGCTACTTCATCATGGTGGCGAGTTTCCACCTCTCAATCCGTTGAGGCAAACCCTTCTGGGCCTAAGCCAAAAGTTTCACATCCTAGGAGTCCGGCTTCAAACTCTCCTGTTCAAACGAGTCTGGAGCCAGAGTTAAAAACGGATTCAAGACCTGAAATCGTTACTGGTGAGGATCCTTCAATAACTTCTGTTGAGCCCCCGAGCATTCATGAGATCATGGGCCAGTCGGTTGATGTCAGGTAGTCTGGCGAGTGTGGCCCTCAAATTGAGGCTGAAGATGTCTGGACTAAAGAGGTTTTATTTCCTTCCTCTTCGCACACGCAAGCTGGGCCATCTACTTGTCAGGCCACAACAGAGGAAGTTGCTGGAGCGACTGGTGGAGAGGAGACTTCTCATCAAGAGTCTCCGGTGTTTAATCCAGTTGCTCCCCTATTTCAACCAGAGGTTGGAGATCAACCTCCTACGTGGCCGTCCACTTCAGGCTCAATGGCTTCAACGCCTTGTCCTAACCCCATTGGGAGACAGCCTGAATCCACTCTGGCAACTGGGTCAAGAATTTCTTTGAATGAGACGGCTCTCAGAGCATCATTTCTCACTATAAGTACTTAATTAATCCTTCCAATTGAATTGGATAAGTTTTGATGCCATGTACTTACTTTGTGCACTCTTCAGGAGGAAAAAATGTTCGATACATTGAAGATCGGCTTTCATCAAAGGAAACTTTGGATTCGTCAACTGCAAGATGAGATTAACCATTTGAGACGAAACCAAGTTGATCTAAGCGCTCTGCAGCAATTCCAAGATCAAATTTTTAGTCTTCAAGTTGAGTTGCAAGGCACCAAGGACGCTCTTGAGCGGGCCAACCAACAAAACGAAGAGCTCCGAAGTGAAAATGCATACCTGCGTTCTGAGCTGAGGACCTGTCTCAGGCAGGAGGAGTTGGGACACGTGTTGAATGCCTGATTTTTGGACGGTGTCCAACTATGCAAACAGATTGCCCTGTTGGTTGACTCACAATTTTCGGTCAACTTTTTCAATGAAAGAAATAGAGATGTCCATCGCTCATCTGACTTTCGAGACTCTTCTAACTCCGGAGATCCAAGCTCTCTCCACCCTAGGAGCTCCCATTGGTAGTCATTTATCTGATTATATAATTTTGACATTGTAAAAGATTCAACAACGTATTAATGCACCAGCTCTTTTTCGGTTGTTTATTTTGTTCTATAAATAGTCATTTACCGGCCAAACGCTTTGGCATTATACTTTATTTATGCCGGGATTTGGTGAAATTTTGGATCGTTGACTATTCTGATCCTAGTTCACAGGCTATGGTTGATTGAAGGTGATCATCCCTGAGGAAAGGAGTCAAAGCATGCATGCTAAACTGCCCCCTAAGGTTTAATTATTTGGCTATGCTTGGTCAGTTAGAATGGATTTATAATTTAAAATTTTTGATCGCTAATGGACCGCTCGATAGCTGGATCGAGGTTCTTTTGATCGCCTTGGGTCATGGAACAGGTGAGATGGAAATCTCACCTGACTTAGGGACAATTTAGGCCGGTTTAGTTTGATACATTGTTACATGAGCACACACACACATTCAAAAGAAATAATAATAAAAATAAAATAAAGAGATAGAAAAGGCAAACAATCTCGTAAAAAGGCAAACGATTTTATTAATATTGAACATAATACAAGCACATGAGGAAGCTTACACTGCCTTTCTAGATCTTTGAATGTAACTATTGATAAAATTTATTTAGACGAACGGCATTCCACGTTCTCGGTACTAATTTATTGTCATGATTGCGCAATTTATATGTACCATCCCAGAGGATGGCTGACATAATGAATGAGCCTTCACAGTTTGGGGACAGTTTATTTATGTTAATAATCTTTCCAGTGGCCTCTATGTTGTGTAAGACCAAATCTCCAACATCAAACTTTTGAGCTTTTATTCTTTTATTATAATACCATACAACTATTTGTTGATAAGCAACCGTTCTCACATTGGCTGCTTCCCGGATTTTATGAAGCAAGTTAAGATGTTCTTTAAGTTTCTGGATATTGCTAAGAGGATCAAAATTATCAACCCTATGACTAGATAACCCAATCTCTATAGGAATGGAGTTTCTCGAATTGGCTTATTAGGTGTAGTTCTGTAAGATCACAGTATCGAAGGCAATTCATCTACTCAGGAGCTCCCAGTATCCTCCATTTTTGTCTTTAACCCATACAACAAAGTTCTGTTAGTTACTTTCACTTGTCCATTAGCTTGTGAGTAAGCCACTAATGTATGTATTAGCTTGATACCTAAACTTGTACAATATTTGGTGAAGCGTTTTTTCATAAATTGGGTCCCATTGTCAGTTATTATAACCTCTGAGATCCCAAACCAGTAGATAATACTCTGTTGTATAAACTCCATAGCATTATGCTCGGTAATTTTTGCCAAGGGAGTAGCCTCCACCCAATTTGTAAAATAATTAATCCCCACAATAATAAACTTTCTTTGATACGAGGCGATTGAAAACGGGCTAAGGATATCAAGCCCTCACTGTACAAAAGGCTACGGCATTTGCAAGGTTTTCAACTCAATCGGTGGTTGATGAAGCATATTTTCATGCAGTTAACAGTTTTTACACCTTTTGATGAAATCCATTGCATCCTTTTTTATTGTAGGCCAATAATAATCGTGCTTTATGATTTTGAAGGTTAGATTTTTATCTCCAATGTGAGATCCACATATGTCAAAATGGACCTCACTCAAGATATAATTTGCCTCTTCCGGAATGAGGCATTAGAGGTATAGGGTTGAATATGCATGGTGGTATATTTTTTTCATCCACAATAGCATACTAACCCACTGTCTTTTTCATACGTTAGGCATCGTTTGGGCTCTCCAACAAAATTTAGTCAGTTAGGTATCTCCAGTATGGTGACATCTAATTTTTCTGATCGATCACCTGCAAAATTTTTTATTCATGCTCCTCAATTCTTGGAGTCTGCAGAACTTTCCGTGGGTATCTTGAATATTGTTCAAGGTTTTCAATGGTTACAGCCTTTGCAAGCTGGTCAACTTTTTCATTGTCTGCTCAGGAGATGTGAACTATCTCCAATTTGTCAAAGCTTCACACCATACTTTTCACTTTTTTCAGGTAGTTTTTAAGCAAATGACTAACTACGTCAAATCTTTCCTGAACTTGGTTCACGATCAGATCGGAGTCGCTGTACACAATCACATGCTTTGCTGAACACTCTTTGGCAAGCCTAAGTCTGGCCAACAAGGCGTCATACTCTACGATATTGTTAGTCGCTGGAAATCTAACCCTCAAGAAGTAACTGATTTCTTTTCTATTAGGAGTCTTCATAATTACTCCGGCTCCACTTTCGGACTACGTTGATGATCCATTAGTGTGCAAAGTCTAATTGGGCAGATCAACTGTTTGGCAGATGTCTTCATTACCAACAGAAGTGGCCGGAATTGGGGTTGTGGTTTCAACAATGAAGTTTGCCAAGGTTTGACCCTTAATCGCCAGCCTTGGCCTAAACTCAATGTGAAACTCACACAATTCTATCACCCACTTTACTAATCTTCTAGACATATAAGGCCTTTGTAGCATAGCCTTCAAAGGTTGGTCAGTGAGAACAACTATCCTATGAGTTTGAAAATAAGGCCGCAATTTTTAGGCTGAATGAACAAGCACAAAAGCCATTTTCTCTGCATGTGAGTAATGAGTTTTAGCGTCTGCCAATATCTTATTGACGTAGTACACCGGCCGTTGCACATTTGATTATTTGCAGATCAAATTTGAACTTAACTCCTTCTCCAAAACTGCCAAGTATAGACATAAATTTTCACCCTACTTTGGTGAAGTCAACAGAGGAGGACTAGACCAATAGTCTTTCAACTATTGAAAAATAGCCTGACAGTCAGCTATCCAGATGAAACCATTTACTTTCGTTCCCCTTAAAGCGTTAAAAGAAGGGGGGATATTTTTCAGCCAACTTGGTTAAGAATCGGGATAAAGTTGCAAGCCTCCTAGTTAGTCTTTGGACATCCTTCACTGTCGCTGGTGGTGCCATATTAATTATGGCCTTTATTTTCTCTGGATTGGCTTCAATCCCATGCTGTGAGACTATAAAGCCCAAGAATTTTTCAGATGTTACTCCGAAAACACACTTAATTGGGTTCAACTTCATCTAATATTTTCTAAGTACCCCAAGGGCTTCGTTCAAATCTTTGATGTGGTCACATGTTGCCTTACTCTCTATGAGCATATCATCCATGTAGACCTCCATAGTTCGATCGATTTGAGCTTCAAATATTTTATTTACAAGTCGCTGATAAGTGGCTCCTACATTCTTGAGATCAAAAGGTATAACCTTATAACAATATGTACATTGGTTAGTCATGAAAGAAGTATGCTCCTCATCTTCCTGACTCATCCTGATTTGATTGTATCCGGAATGTGCATCCATGATGCTTAGTAGTTCATACTCGGCTATGGAATCCACCAATGTATCTATCCTGGGTAGCGAGTAACTATCCTTAGGATAAGCTTTATTCAAATTGGAGAAATCCACGCACATTCTTCACTTTCCATTACTTTTCTGCATGAGCATCACGTTAGAGAGCCAGTCAGGATACTGGACTTGTCTTATGAATTCGAAGTCGATCAACTTTTTTACTTCTTCACGGATTACAATAAGTTCTTCTATAGAGTAGTTTCTCCATTTCTACCTAACTGGCTTGTGATTGAAATCAAGTTCAAGCTTATAGACCATCAAATCTGTCGGAATTCTAGACATATCAACGGAGGGCCAGATGAACACATCCACATTCTGTTTGAGGAAGGAGATAAGTTGATCTCGCAGCTGTCAAAAAAGAGAGCTTCCAACTCGTACATACTTCTTCGAATCATTTGGATCGAGAAGAACATGCTCAGTCATTTCACATGACTGAGCCTGTTGTAATGTCAGTTTATCTCGATAGTCCAAATCTTCAACTAGCCATTCTGGTACTACTTGAGCGACTTGCGTCAAGTAGCATGAATGACCATTGACATGGTCACCCAAGACTTCACCAACACCTGAAGGTGTTAGGAACTTTATCTTCAGGTGTAAGATTGACGTTACCACCCCAAAGGCCGTTAGACATAGCCAGCCTAAGATGGCATTGTAAACTGAAGATAGATTTACAACCAAGAAGGTGAGTGCATGGGTTGCTATTCTGGGATACATCCCCAATGTAACTTTTAGTTGTATTATTCCCTGGATAGACACTAGTTCGTTGTCCAATCCATAAAAGGTTCCATTCAAAGGTTTTAGTTGACTTTTCTTTAAACCCAACTTAAAGAAGGCATTCATGTAAAGCAAATTGCTTTCATTATTAATAAATACCCGTTTCAGTTGGTAATCAACTTTACCATCTGAAATGAATACGGTTACTATAAAAGGGTCAGCATGGGAAACTTGCATATGAGACATATCATTTTCATCAAAACAGATTAAATCATTCCTAACCCCTACCATTTGCCTTTTGTTTCTTACATCAGCTTCTACCCGTCCCAGAGAGTGCTTCTTTTACGGTATGGTTGATATCATATCAACACTCCTGCTACAACTCTGTTCTTTGGGTGTTACTGCTGGTCCTGCTATTCTCCTTATTCTTCTCTGGTGGTTTGACCCGAATTCTTCACAAATTTCTTAAGGTGCCCCTTTTTTATGAGCTCCTCAATTTCTCTCTGCAGGGTCCTACATTTCTCTGTATTGTGTCCCGAAAATCAATGGTAATCACAATACTTCGATTGATTACATTTCTTCGAGTTCTTGACTGGCTTAGGCCATTTTAGAAACTTCTCTCCATGTATCTCTATAAGAATGTTTACTCTGGAGTCATTTAGTAGGGTCAGGTTTAAGAGTCTATATTCCCTTCAAGCCCCCGGGTCAAACCTAGACTGCTTCTTTGGATTTCACGAGTCAACATAGTCTTCACTCCTTTTTCCTTCCATCTGGTCTATACTGTGAGCGATCGTCTCATATTGGCTTCTTTGCCTCGTTCTCTTCCTCTACTGCTTTATAGACTCCAGTGATGGCCTCTACCTCAGCAAACGTCCTGGGATCCTTGTAAGCCAAATACTTAAAAAACTCGCCAAATTTCAAAGTCTTCATAAATATATTTAATTTAACCTCATCAGTAAGTCAGGAAATCCGCCGAGCTTCCATAGTGAATCTTTCCAAAAAAATTTTCAAACTTTTCCTTGGCTCTTACTTGATATGAGCCAAGTGCTAAGGGTGTTTTTCAATCCTCCTACTGGAGGTAAACTGTGACAGAAAATAATTGGTCAATTCCTTAAACGATTGGATTGAATTTGGTGGCAAATGATAAAACCAAATTCGAGCATCTCACTTTAGTGTCAGTGGAAAACACTGACACATACTCATTTCATCTAAACCTTGAAAACTCAAGTGCACGCGGAAGTTGTCCAAGTGATCCATTGGATTACTGCTTCCATCGTAGACATCCAACGTCGGTATTTTGAATTTATGTGGGAGTAGACAAGTTCTAATCTCTATTATAAAAGGAGGTCTTCTCAAATCTGCATAGTACCTATGTGCACTATCACCAAACACGCATTGCCAAACTTTCTTCAATTTGTCATCTGTATGAGGGGTAGCGGTAGCTGTTGATCTTTTCCCGTTAAGGTAATCCCTTAACTTCAAATGCTTTGGCCGGTTAGAGTGATGACTTCCTTCAACGGGTTTCATGTTGGAGGAGCCCTCATCATGATCTAGAGGTCTCCGATCATTTTCCAAATAATGAGGATTTCGCTACTCAGGGCTTTCCTCCTTAGACCTTAGGCCTAACCGGCCTTCTAATAGCAGACGGCCTTCATCTCTGTTGTTGGAAAGCTCCGTTCCTTGGTCAACAAGCTGCTCTGCATTTCTCATCAGGCGTCTCCTCCTCTGACTTCTTTTTGAGACAAGAGTGCCTACGGTTGAAATTGGGACTGCTTATTTTTGTTGTCCCAACTGGGTACAAAGGGTTTGAAACGCCTCTGCCATGTTTGTCATTCGATCATTCATGGCTTCCATCAAGATCATCTACCGGTCTTTCCCATGACTACCTGCTGGAGGGTTGTTGCTAGGAAAAGTTATGTCTCCAGGTGCATTTGTATGACTTTTAGTATTCATCATAATTGGATGAGTGTGTTGGTAAAGCTAACTTTTTACCCAGGTTTCCCACAGACGGTGCCAATGATGCCTACCACGGATCTGGATTCGTAACAGGTATCAATCATGCCCTTTTTACAAGTAGGATCTCACTTCATCTTCGACAATCTAAGACCTGCGCACCATAATTAAATCAATAATTAGAGTATAATTGGGGCTTGCTTTCCAAAATGTACTCCAACACTCAAGTCAGTTCTCATCTAAAAATAGAGAGAAAAATTTTTATGGGAGAAGATAAAAGTCAAGTGTTTTAGTCCAATTTTTGTAACAGTCCAAATAGTGGGATTTACACTTTTTGTGGTTTGGTTCCCTCTTTTTTGGTCTTTCCTTTTATATGATACTCAAACTATTTAATTTTTTATTCGTTCGTTTTCTCATGACCTGTGGCGTCACGTTAGATAGAATCAACTGAAGATCTTAAGGCCTCCGGAGCTAAACTGAAGTAGTTATAGTCTCCGAACGTGGGATCATGTGTATGACCCAACAGTTTACTGAATGAAATTTTGATGGGCCTGCGTTTGTGAGCCTCGATCTGTCCAGTCCATTTCGCATTGTGGCCTTAGCGGCCTTTCTTCATGTATGTCCAATTATAACTGTACCCATCAGTATATTATAAAATTGGGTCGATTGGATGGTCCAATCTAACCTAATCTTTTGATTAGAATAAAAAAAAAAAAAGCTAACCTATGAACAAAACAAAAAATCATATCTCTATTGTATCATTCTAGAAAGATAGAAGGGAGCCTCGCAACTTCAAGATCATAACAAAATAAAATTCAAAATCAAAATTACTAAAGATGACATGATACCGTCCTTCATGGATGCCAAGAACAAACAAACACAAATGCCCATTAATTGCGTCTTCATAGTCAAATACACATTCATATCTAACAAATCAAATAAGGGAAGGAGTAGGCAAAAAATGCATCATTCAATTGATAATGTTGCATAAGGACATATTATTCATTGTTGTATTTTGCAACTTTACCTAATTTAAATTTTTCTTGGCTTTCCCAGGTAGTGTACATCAAACAAGTTGAACCTATTTGATCTTTAACAAGTTCAAATTTGTCTTATTTAAGAGCTATCAAGCTCCTTTGTTTACAATTTTATTTGAGATAATGGTAGAAAACCATCTTCTAAACCCTTAAGTGGACCTTCTTGATTAATATAACCCTAATTAAACATAAATGGATGTATAATTAAAGTAGAGGGTTATGTCATCCCTAATGAATGAGTCTTAAATGAACATAAAGCAAGTTTAAAGAGCATTTCACAACTGCAATTTAGTCTAGTTTGTAAACACGTAAACTTGACTCATGTTAAACCTTGCTCACTCGTTAAACAAGAAAGAAAAATATACCTGTGGAACCATTTGGGGTCCCGGTACATCGGACCATTAGGCAGGAAGTCAGGATCGTAGGTCTTATTGTGATGCTTCGCTTTCTTGATTATGGCTCGGGCTCGTCGTAGGCCAGCCTCAACCCTATCCAAATCGGTGGTCACCACCTTTGCTAAATCTACGGCCGTGGGAGGAGGGGCACAAGAGCCAATTAGGACGTCAAATATACTTGTGTCATTTGTGGCTACGACTTTATCCAATGCTTCTTCGTTTTCAACCTATTGACTTAATTAATCTATGATAACTGTACTTTAAAATGATTATCATGAAATTAAATCGAGTATAGATAAAAATTAAAAAAACAAAAAAAAAGAATTATT
>JAODPA010143554.1:0-15610 GCA_025585075.1 Nepenthes mirabilis | reverse complement strand
TATCAATCAAATAAAAAAATTATAATTTCTGAAGAAATTAATTAGAAATAAAATTATAATTCTTGTGTACCAAGCGTAAGGTTAGTATATGAAAATACCTCAGGGAAAGAAGAAGTCATTCAAGATCAATTTCTGTGTCTTATTGAACTCTCTGTTTTTACCTTCAATATTTCAAATACTAACAAAACAATTACCTTTCCAGCATTTCCCCGCACTTCAATTATTGCCTTCTTTAACTGGTAGTCCTGGGGGACAGCTCACATGCATTCCCTATGCAGATCTGGTTACACAAAATTGTCTTATTTTATCTACGCGTCGATAGTTCCAACAGGTGGATGGAATCTCTGACTTGCCTAGACAAAAATGAAGCAGTAATGGCGGAGGAACAGATGAGAAATACATAGTAGATAGTAGCACCCAGGGCCTTTTAAATACTGTAGCCTTCGTACTCAGATTTATTGCTAGGTAAAAAGTAAAAAAGAAAGGCCTTCTGTTCTACGTTTTATATAGTTTTTTTCCATAGAACTACGCTAATGGCTCATAGCATTTGAAAGATTGAACCTTAGAGCAGGTATCTGACTTAAAAAGAACTTGAAACATTTGAAACATCTTCTTTCAGATGACCCTTTAAGCTAACATCGGGCGACCATAAGGAGACATAGTTAAATCCTTGTAACATATGCTTGATCTATATGCTTACATTATGAATCACAGTCCTTACGCCAGCAAACAAGCATGGTGACACACCGCCTCATAATGTAAAATCTTGCCTTCTGTTCCTTGGCCAAGGTGCTGCATTTTCGAGTGAATGCTGAACCTTTTTGGGATAAATTCCTGATCAGAGGAGGAGAGTTCTTCGTCGAGGAACTTCTTCCAAGAGGAGGTGAGGGGTTACTCGTTTTGAAAGGGCTTTTGGAAAGGGAAGATAGTTTGGAGGTAGCAGAAGAGGTCTTTAGGGAGAAGCTCCTACTAATTGATGGTGCTTTGGAAGAAGTGATCTTCTGTGAGCAAGTTCTCCTCAGAGATGCCTCAAAAGAAGTAGAAGAAGACCATTTGTTGGTGCTTTCTTTTCTCGATGGCCTCCATTTCTTGTCCACTAAGAACTCAGGAGCGTCCGAAGCCATGGTTAGCTCGTAGGGACGATTTAATGGTGATTCTCTCCTTGGGGTTGAAGAGAGAGGGGAGGGGATGGGAGCTAGGCAGCTCGTTCAAATGTTGTTTTACTGCTACTTATAGCAGTTGAGAGAATGAAGGGCATCTGATGCGGGCATTGGCTCGTCTTAATTAAAGTTTCACCATCCGGCAGCACATGTCCAAGATGTCATCGCGGCATAAAAACGTTTCCACATTGTTGACCAATGGTGCGGGACATCATATTTGCTGACCGCGATTACCACTTCCGATGCACAAGCTCACTACTGCAAGTGGACGTGTGTTTTCAAGGCCCACCAAGTAACCTTCATTGGGTGAGGGTTAAAACTATATATGTTTTATAATACAGCATGCTATTCTGTACAAATTTTTATTGGCTTGACTTCAAGTGTAAAAAATATACAAAAACATATTTAAAAATTTAAAGCGATTTAATCCCTTTTAGACCTTTGTGATGGGTCTAGTTACAACATGGGTTGATCCATCAGCTAGCCCACTTGCCAGCGAAACCTAATGTAAAGTAAAGCCCAAGAGACTACCCGACCAGCCCATTTGATACGAGTAAACCCAAGGGGAAACAATGGGTCAAGACTAGCATATAGCTTTTGTGTCTCTACCAATCATGGCCTAAGTCAACCCTATTGCCTAGTAGCAACAGTCTGATAGCATAGAAAACGCCGGCGCGACAACTACTAGCCAATGTTGATCGAAGTTAACCCTGAAGAGCCACCTTGCTCACTTGCCGACAGGGATTCCAGTTAATCCATGCTGGAACAGCCTGGCTAATGTCAGCCACGACCCACAGTGATCACATCATCATCACAAGACGACAACTGACATGGTGGTTATGACCATCGCCGGGATAGGCCGACAAATTTTGGCTAAATACCTGTCACCAGTCCTGGCACCAAAGCTTTCTTTATGAAGTATTACAAATATCCTTCGCCTTTGCAAAAAGAAGGATCGATCGCTCTTTAACTAATTCAACTCTTGAGCGAGATATAAGAGTTGAAAAGAACCAAACTCTTTTTTTGAAAACACTTTCTCTTTCTTTCTAAGTCACACCCCATCGAATGCACCTCAGTGAGCCACTTATCGAGTACAACACATCGGAGCCTTACCCTTCGACTATCTCAAAGCCGGTTTCCATCGAGCGCACTATAAGAGTCCAATCTTTCTCTCATATCCCCGCATACGTGTATCTTTATATTCTTTTATATCATCTTATCTTTTCATTTATTGAGAAATATTTCTAACTGGAGCGTTGGATGATAAATTGAAAAGTGAGTCATGTCAATTTTCTGACCTTTTGTTCGTTATTTATAGTGCATAGAATCTAGATTTGTAGAGATGGAGATCAGACCCATTCTAATTCGACTCGCAGTGAAAAATCAAATGACTCATTAATCCGCATAACAATTCGGATCTTAGAACGCATCACTTTGTATCAGGGGATCAATGTGAACCGAATATTTGTTTTTCATACTAAAATATATTTTTAGAGATAACTTTTTTAATATTCAAACTTATAATACTTTTTTTCCCTCTCTGATAGGCAAAATTTCGTATTAATGGATCATGCATCCAAGAGCTTAGGCTATCTGACGAGAGAGACCAAACCATAGGGTTATACTCTAATTCGGAGCCACTTAATCATAAAGGAAAAGTCAAAAAAAGGGGCTTTAAGAGTAAACAAAATGGATTTAGGTCACCAGGTGTCAGTTCACAATTAACTTTGTACATGACTCATGCAACTGTCAAACTCGATTGAAGATTATCTTCTAATTTGACAAATTTAAAGTTGGTAATTTTTGTTCTGCGCTTCTACGGATAATTACTTGTGTTATGTTCGGGCACATTGGTTGTTTTTTATATCAAAATGTCTTAGTTCAGACATATTTATTTGATTGTAAGATCAATTAGTAAAAAAAATACTGGTCACAGTAAGTATTTAAGTTTGACAGCCAGCCCTGCCAATGAACTTCCTGAAATTTATGTGCCCATTATACAAAACATGATGTAAAGTTGGTTCGTTGACTTGTCAAACGAAATCTTGTGTTATCAAAAGCTATGATTGCGGTTTAGCATGCTTATTTGGATTAGGCTAGCGGTAAGATCAACCCGGTGATGATTAATGATGTATTCGAGCGTGCCACCCAGTGGAATAATCAGCCTGGTTTAATAATATACGGGACTCTTAAACTAAAGTTATGTTAAGAAATTATAGGGCTTAAAGTCCTAATCGAGAGTCATGCTACAAAACTATGGGCTTAATATACGTGATTTTTGTGCATAATTCTTAAATGCTGTGCGTCTCTTTCTTGCTGTGAATGTCGACCTAGCTTCTCAAAAACTATGGGCTTATAATTAAACTTGTTAAAAAAAAAAGGTTAAACTTTCAGAAAATCTTAATTAATTATTCAGAGAGATCTATTTGTAATTTTATTAAAAAATAGTTTTAAAAATAATTCTAAACAGGCCTTATAAAATTAGAATGTAGGACACTGCAGCACAGAGCCCAGTACCCTTAAATGAATTGAATGAATTATCTACCCCATCCAGGCGCATCATCTCTGCATCTTAAATTTTTTTTGGTAAAAATTTATGTATTTAGTTTAATTTATCACTTACCGTTACAGATTTTACAACTTCAATATCACCGTAAAAAAATCAGCAGAGGGATCGTGGTGGGGACTAATGTTTAGAATCAGGAGGCATTGGAACGGGTGAAGTGTCAAAACATCTTCAAAGTTCCTTTTTTGTTATTACGTTTGTATCAAAAGTTGAGTATTTTATGATGTAATATTATCAAAATAATTATGCTTTTTTAGTTTTTTTATAATATTAATATTAATGNGAGAGGGAGAGGAAGGGGGGGTCGATACCTTACTATTATTAAAGATGTTCGAATTTATTACGTTTTTCTTGATATATATTATATAATGTAAAATCTAATTTACATATTAGTTGAAAGTTAGTCTTATTTTAAAGTTAATAACCCTTCGACGAGAGCAGTGCTT
Organism: Nepenthes mirabilis; assembly: GCA_025585075.1. Taxonomy (NCBI): domain Eukaryota; kingdom Viridiplantae; phylum Streptophyta; class Magnoliopsida; order Caryophyllales; family Nepenthaceae; genus Nepenthes; species Nepenthes mirabilis. The sequence goes on along the minus strand of JAODPA010143554.1, from coordinate 11,438 downwards.
TTCCTGACCTAATCCCTGCTCTTTCAGAGGGGAGAGACGAGTGAGGGACAGAATAGAGAGTTGAGTGGACAGTAGATCGAGTCTGTGTGAAAAGGTAGGCTAAAAAGGCCGAACGTGTAAGCATTTTGAGAGAAGAAGGGCCATGGCGGGAGATGTGGCGGCGGGGCCAGCAGAGGGAGGGGCGGAACCGCAGTACGTGGAGGCGAAAACGTCGGTGTGGTGGGATATTGAAAACTGCCAGGTGCCGAAAGGGTGTGACCACCACGCGATAGCGCAGAACATAAGGACAGCCCTGGTTAAGAAGAACTACTGCGGTCCCGTCTCCATAACTGCCTACGCCGACACCAGTCGCATCCCTCCGTCTGTTCAGAAGGCCCTCTCTAGCACCGGCATCTCCCTCAATCACGTTCCTGCCGGTAATCTTAAGCCCCTGCTCTTTCCCTCTTCGTAATAATTGACAACTGAAATCTTTTCTTCTAAATTACCTTTGTGAAGCCCTAATTGAATTATATAAGCAGATCCTTTTGTTTGACTAACTCTGCTTTGGCACGTCAGGTGCTTTCCGTGTAGAGTTTTCCTTTTGTTTCTTTGGGATGGGGCTTTGTAGGGAAGGGGACTAACGATTGTCTATATTCCTTACTGCTGCTTGTCTGTCATTGTGTTTTATCTCTCTTGAATGTATTTGTGCCTTTGTTCGATGCCTAGAATGACGATGAGTGTGAACTCAATTTTTTTGGAAATCTATGTCCCTAACTATGTCCATACATGTGTTCATTATACATGCTTATCTTCTCTGGCAAGTAATGATGCATACTTGGGATCTAGATAATTATTCAGATAAAGTTGGATTGGACCGTCAAACCTTTTTATCCGGATCTTATATACCACCACAGTTAATAAGAGGTAAAATGATATACAACTCGCTTTTTGATATATCCTCCGACACTCAAGTTAGAAATCTTTATATAAAAATGAAAGATAATTAGGAATTGGGGAGGAGAGAATGTGAGAGAGTATGAGAATTGAAGGGTTTGGTTTTGTGATTATTGAAAGACGCAAGTGCGTCGAGGCTAGTGCTCTGTGCTTGTGTTTTCTCTTTCAAATTTGGAATCTTATTGACTGTAGTAAATTGTGTATTTATATCTTTATTTTCAACCAGTACTTTCTTTTTAGAATTAGCATGACTGTGTATTAATTGACGTATTATGACGGGTGGAAACCTAACTATTACACAAGCTTGTAATCGTCCAAAGTTTAATGTTTATTTATCCCTTGGTTCATGTAACCATTCGTCAGGATTTAATATCTGGTTTAACTTTCTGTTGGGTTATTGGGTGTCTCGGTCTTTTCTATTTTCAACAATCTGGTTATTTGGATATTCAGCAGGCCGGGTGGCTGGACTGATTCCCGATCCTCTTCCGTTCCAAGTCTAACAACTCAGTTATTCTGTATTTCTCCATGAGTCTGCAATCCGAGGGTCTTGTGTTCCATCGGGTAAGGTCAATCTTATTTTAGTCCATAACCAATAAGTAGTTTATGGGGTTCTTATTCTATATTCCAGGTGTCTTCTATCATGTAGCTGCTCCGAACATGTTGCATTGCTTTGTTTGCCTTTCTTATTCTTAGTTGCATGGTTTCTTCACGTTATTGCAATATCCTCTTTTGATTTTTTTACTCATTGTATCTATATTCGAAGAAAGTAGGTAAACATGGTGATTAAAAACATTGAGATTTTGAAGACATGTTTTATGCATTATCAGGTGTTAAAGATGCGAGCGACAAGAAGATTTTAGCTGACATGTTGTTTTGGGCAATAGATAATCCTGCGCCTGCCAATTATTTTCTGATTTCTGGTGATCGGGATTTTTCTTATGTACTTCATCAGCTACGAATGAGAAGGTACAACATCCTTCTTGCACAACCATCGAAAGCCTCTCATCCCCTCATTGCTGCAGCAAAGAGTGTATGGCTGTGGACCAGTCTCGCGGCTGGAGGCTCCCCTGTTACAAAAATTGAGCCAACGCTTGTTAACTGTAACAATCACTTCGATATGGAAATATCCAAGAACCATCTTTTGGACACAACCTATACATATAAGCCTGTGGTTGACAAATACGAAGCCCCATCACTAGCAGTGGGAAATCAAGATTTCAGCAGTGCTGGAAAGGTTTGTGATAAAGGGAAATATTTTCGGAAAAACTTACATCAGCCGAGTATGACAAAAGCCCCAAGTCTTCCAGCTGTGGTTCAGAGTGATTACTCCCTCCAATCAGATGCTTTAGCAAAGATTCTTAAAAGAGCCCCCCATGAGTTCTTTGGTTCAAATGAGCTTACTTCCTCTTCTTGTTTCCCTGCTTCCAATATTTTTCCTGTCAATCTTGCCCAATCTGCAAGCAACGCCAATAATTTGGTGGGAAATCTAGATAGTCAGTATCCTTACCCTTCTAAGCAAACCAGCTCCCCCGCACTTGAATATCCTGTGTCAGGAAATCAGCTTCCACCAAATGCAAATAAGCATTTTTATCGTCCAATGCCTATTGGACCCAATGGTCCTATGTTATCCTCAGCTCCACTAACTGCTGCACTGGATATTAGTAACCTAAGCTTGTCCGAGTGCCCAAACTATGTTCAAACTTCTCTTTGCCGAGTTGGAGAAGAGTTAAAGCAAAATCTGTCAGAGTGTTCAAATCCTGCAAACAGAAGTTCTATACGGAAATGCCCTAAAATTGGTATGAACCATCCATCTTTCCACAATGCCTGGGATGGACATCTTTCTGAGTTTTCAATCCGTTTATCCTCCTTAGAAGCTGCAGAAATGGCTCCTGTTAAGAGTATCCAGGCAGCTAGTGGATGTCCTCGCCCTTCTGAATATGAGCAAGGTCTTATTCAAGTTATTATGCTAGCCTTAGACAGTCTTAAGAATGAGAAGATTATACCCACTGCAGCGAACATAACTGATTGTATTCATTATGGAGATCCAAGGCACCGCAATACAGATGTAAAAAGGGCTTTGGATTGTGCTATTCAGCATCATATAGTTGTGATGCATGCCTTAGGTGAACTTCGATTTTATGTTAATAAGAATCAGAAGTTGTGGACTTGTGTAAATTCTTTAGGGGGTAACGTGAAGCAGTACCCTAAATCATTTTGGGATGGAATTCGGAAGTTTCTCACCTCTTGTGGTGGGCGATCAGTCATGATGGCTTCTGCATGCAGGTATATCATATATTTTCTGGAAGAACATCCCTTTTTGGAGTATTAGGGATTATAACCTTTCAACTTGCTTTTCTGCTTGCACAGGTTTGAAGCAGCATTAATCTTGAAAAATTCATGCTTGCAAGATCTTGCGTTGGGTGATGTTCTTCAGGTTTTAAACATGTTAACCACCTTGAAACGATGGATTAAACACAATCAATCAGGATGGCAACCGATTACAGTTACTCTAGCAGAGGGTAATATGGGTTTGAGCGGTGATACTGGTCCTTAAATTTATCAGGTTAAGCTATGGTGGTGATGGAAGGTGCTCTAAATGATTATTCCCATATATATTATAATTTTGACATAATGAATTGTGAATACTGTCTCACCTCCTTGATGCGAACGATGTACTGGAGGATATTGATATAGCATCTGAAATCTGTTCTCAGTCTCAATTAAAGTATTTTTTTGGGGGTAGGGGGAGTTAGCATGGAGCCTGGAACTTGGTCTATTGATCAGCTGATATCCTATCTAAGAAATTAGCGAGTCTTTTATCTCGGCATTTCACCAATGTTTGAGTTTGTGTATCTGCATATTCAATATACACCACTTTAGTAATCTGCAACTGGGATGATGATCTTACTTACCAAAAAAAAAAAACTGGGATGATGATGGTATGAGATTGCCAACAAATAGGCGTAACCAAGGGCTGGTTTTCCAGAATGAATGTGAAAGTCTAGTTCATGAAGCAGCCACAAATTTGTTTATACTCGTGAGTGGAGCTGCTCTATCAATTTTCAACAAAGCTTGGAGTTTCTTTGGATGCAGACTATTTGCAATTGGGTTATAGGAGACTGTAAGTCGTCTGTGTGTGTGTCATGGGCGAGGGCGTTTGTTCATTATTGCTCCGGTTGGTTGATAGTGATTCCTGACGCGTGGAATGCTGGTACAAAGAATTGATGCTACACTTGTTCTGGGTTTGCTAGATGATGGGCATGTATTGTTGGTGGCAGAGAATGAAGTGCATGTATTTTGCACTTTCTGCAAACCTAGACATTAATTATTGTTGTCATTTAAGTATTTTTCTAAGGTTGTCAGCAGCAGGTTAGTGTCTCTTCTGGAACCTGTGACATTGTGCATAAAATTCTGTGAGTGGCCAAGATACTGTGCTGTCTCCTCATCGTCTAATGGTGTGTTTGCTACTGACTATCGAATAAAATTGCAATTTATAACTTTTTACTTTTGATGTCCTTTCGTGAAACTTCCAATGAAATTTGTCCAAAAAATTATTGTAGCCTATAAGGAATTTCGATAAGCTTCTATGAATTTTTTTTTGAAAAAAAATTAATTTGTAGAATTTCCAAATTATTTTGAAGATTGCGTCAGATGGTTCCTAAATATTGGGAAGTAATAAATGGTGAAACCTGAGCACTGTTGTGCAGGAGTTAATACACGGAATTCGACAAGCTTTTTGCTTCGGTTGTTTTCCTCAGCCCATCACTGCAATGAGTGCGGGTAGAAAGCGTGCAGAGATTAGTCTGTCGCATTATGCTGTGCATGGTGATGGCCGCCTATTGCTATTAAACTAGATGGATCCACGTCAATAGAAATTGCTGTCCGATCAGCCTAGAGTACGTACGTGCAATAAAAGGAATCCACAATTATGTAGCAGAATTTTGGAACAGCACCACTTTATTGGTGTTTGATGTAAAAACGAGGAAAATAAAAGGAATCAACAAGCATAACATTAAACCGTACAGCTCCATATAGATCCGAGATATAAAAGCAACTGTTATAGCTCGGTATACGTTAAAGTCTTTCTTTTTGGTAAGTAATTAATTGTATTAAATTTTAAAAATGTACCAAAATTATATTCATAACCAAGTGTTTTACCGACTTGGAGAAGGAATATAAAACAGGGGAGACCCCTAATCCTATGACAACAGTCATTAAAAAAAATACACAAATGATCGATTATTGTAAACCAACCACTCCAGACACAAAAAGTACTCCAGCATCAAGAAGCCACTCCGGCCTCTTAAGACATTCCGGCATCAAATTGACACTCCGGCTCCAACACATGCAGACCAGCTCCAGCTTTTTTAAGTGTGTATTAACACTCCAGCAGATTCTACTCCATCCTCAAAGGGCATACTGGCATCATAATGCCACTCTGGCCTCAATACTCTCTCCGTCTTCAACATGCCACTCCGGCCTCTAAAACACGCAGCCCACTCCGGCCTCTAAAACACGCAGCCCACTCCGCCTAAAACCACTCCGGATTCAAACACGCAATCCACTCCGGCCTATAAATGTGCTAAAGGCACTTCGGCTTCAACAAATCACCCGGCCACACCATCAGGAGATACAAAGGAGCACTCCGGAAAAGGACAATTGCATTCTGGAGTGCTTGCATTCTTTTTCGGAATCTTTTCTTTCAAGAACCAAAAGATTCCATAAAGTGCCATTTTCACCTCAAAAACACGAAGCCATGTCCTATAGCTTGATAGGAGGGATCAGCAGACGACGTCTCATGTGTATATCTACAATTCAATATCCGATACATACCGTACTTGAGATGTGACAATTGATTTCATGTGTCACACAATGACTTAAAGAAGTGTGGGAGAAGAAAATATAGGATCTAATCAATGGTCTATCCAGGCAGTAGGGTGGGCAGCTACCAACTTTCACAGGTTCCTGCGTACTCTGTTTCCTATATTTTTTCAATGAGCTGAACAATTGTTACACAGATAAAAAAATATGTTTGATATTCATACACAATGCAAATAAGCACGGCAAATCCAGTAGCTATCCAGCCAAAGAAGAAAAGGATTGTTGATAGCGCATGCCTCCTTTTGCTTTCTGAAGGCTCCGAGTACAAACAAAAGCATAGATGACAGTCATTGTGACGCTAGGAACCTGCAAAAACACACACACAAAACAAAAAAAAAAAAGGAGATTGTGACGCTAGGAACCTGCAAAAACACACACACAAAACAAAAAAAAAAAAGGAGAAAAGAAAAGGAAACTTAAATTAGTGTTAATCTTTCAAGAATGCAGTTACCTGGCAGCATTTAGTCCTCCAAGTCCAAAAATGATAAAAAAGGAAAGACACGTCAATCAAGAGCAAATTTTCCTTCCACCATGAGCCGCAGAACCCCAGATTTCAGTTTTCACCACTCGTTCACATGCAACTGATTATTATACATTATGTGGCGAAAGAACAAATACTAGTCGTAACATATTTCAAACTAAATTTCTTCACATAAGCTCCCTGAGGTTGAGCTTTCTACTCCACCTACATACCTTGAAACCTAACATATTTAGATTGCTGCTCAACACTCACAAATATGATTTGCTTGATCATATTCATAAGACATCTGCTTCAAGCAATCCCATTCATATTATGGTTTGCAGACTCAAAGCTCATTTGGCATATCGTAATTACCACCGTCTCCATACTTCAAAATAATTGTTTTTTTTTGGTAAGTAACCATACTTCAAAATAAACCCCTATTGAACGTCGTTTTTCTCTCTGCAAGAAGGTCCTTTTACACGGTTTCCTAGTTTCTGGTGATTTTGCAAATTATTATTCTCACTTTACGTTGTCACCAGTTTGAATTTCATCAAAATATTAAAATGAAAAGGCTACCAGACAAAATGCAGCTATAAGCTTCTGAAATCTACCCAAAACGTAAAGACATTATCAAGATTGGTCTCATTGATACTGAAAATAGATCACACATTGAAACATGTAGGGCCATTTATTATTTATTATTTTTATATTTTTAGGGTTGACGGGTTACATTTTGTAATTGCCTTACCCATGGCATGATTGTATGGACACTATAGTTTCTATGGATTTGGAGAAGGACTAATTTTCTTCTTCCTTCTCTTTTATCTTCATTGTATAGATTAATAAATCAGTACAACTCTAGATATAGAATTGCCATATTTGGAAATATAATACTCCTCCCTTGATTTAAGATAATAATATCTATGCCTAACATACTAAATTCTTGAACACTCCCCCTCAACTTGTGTATAAATACCATTTAAATTGAGCTAGGAACAAATGAAACTTTATTTGATCATCACTAAGAGGCTTTGTGAATATAGTAGTGAGTTGATCTCTAAATTTTGTAAATGTCATGCATATAATACTGTTTACAAAATTCTCAAACAAAATGGAAATTAAATTCGATATACTTAGTTTTGTTGTGAAATACTGGACGGAGTATTTGTTATGGAGTACTCTGGTTTCCTTGGACGGAGTGGCTCCTTTTCCTCTTTCTGGTGTTCCTTTTCCGGAGTGCTCTCCCGTCATTTCATTGGTCGGAGTGGCCTGGCCCTCTTTCGGTGCCCTTTAAAAAAAAAAAATTCTTATCCCTGAAGGCTGGACAGCCTTTGGCCTTAATATCGGATTGACTCTTCGCCTTTCTTTTCCGGAGTTCGAAAAGGACGGAGCCTTCTTTGAAGGTCGGTTTCTAGCTGGGAGGTTTGGTCCATGATCTTTTTGGACGGAGTGAAAGTGTGCAGCTTTCCGGAGTGCTTTTTCCTTGCCCTCCTTGGACGGGGTGCTCTCTCTCTTAGGTTGGAGTGGCCTTGCTCCCCTGCCGGTGTCGTCTGAAAAAAAAAAAAAATTTCCTGACCCCTAATGGCTGGAGTGCCTTTGCCTTAATGACGGACTGTCTTTTTGCCTTTCTTTTCCGGAGTGTGAAATGGGTGGTGCCTTCATTGAAGGTCGGACTCTAAATGGCTAGTTTGTTTCATGATCTTTTCGGACGGAGTGCAAGTGTGCAGCCTTCCGGAGTGCCTTTTTCATTTTTGCCCTCTTTGTGCGGAGTGCTCTCTCTCTTAGGTTGATGTGGCCTTGGTCCCTTTCTGAAAAAAAAAAAATGGCTTGAGAGGTTTTTCATTTTGGGCGGAGTGCTTTTCTCTGCCTGATCATAGAGATTTTCCGCTCTTTCCGGAGTGCATTTACTTTGGACGGAGTGGGATTGCCGGAGTGGGGTTTCGCCTATTTGGCGAAGCTCCTTGAATTCTTGATTCTTTTGTGTATTTATCCGGAGTGATAAAAAAAAATTTAAATTTTTGAGATTGCTGGTCTGTTTCATTGTTTGGACGAAGCCTCTTTTTTATTGTTTCCGGTGTGCTTTTCCCTTCTGGAGCCGCTTTATTGTTTCCGGAGCCTCTTTATTTTTGAAGCCGGTGTACCTTTTGCTTACTAAAAGGCCGGAGTGGGTTACGTGGTTTGCGTGTGCTGAGGACGGAGTGGCATTTCAATACCGGAGTGCCTTCAGAGGACGGAATGGTTTTTTGAAGACGGAGAGCAGTTTGAGGCGGAGTGCCTTTTTGAAGCAGGAGTGCCTTTGTACTTTTAAAGCCGGAGTGAATCCGGAGTGAGTGGCATTTTTAATGCCGGAGTGCCTCTTGAGGCCGGAGGGGCTTTTGAAGCCGGAGCGCCATTTGCTCACTAAAAGGCCGGAGTGGATTTCGTGGGTTGCGTGTGCTGAGGACGGAGTGGCATTGCATTGCCGGAGTGCCTTTAGAGGCGGAGTGGCTTTTGGAAGCCGTAGTGCATTATGAGGCGGTGTGGCTTTTTGAAGCCGGAGCGCCTTTGTTCTTTTAAAGCCGGAGTGAATCTGGAGAGGCTTGTCGTTGCTGATGTGACGATGACCTGCAGTGGCAGGGTGATTTTTCACTCACTTTGGCCGATCGGACTTTCTTTCTTACAATGACCGAATATTATTGTAACCTTATTTTTTATGTCTGTTGTCATTGGTTTGGGGGCCTCCCCCTGTTACTATGTCTCTTTTCCCAAGTCGGAAAAACATTTGGTTAAGAACATAGTTTTTTATATATTTTACTTAAATTTTAATGCATTTAATTACTTACAAAAAAAAAGAAATACTGGATTGGATATAATATGAAGTACAACTTGATTATCATGAAATAATGGCATAAAAGTAGGAGGAGAAACCGATTTCTTAGGAAAAATATTGTAACCATATAAACTCACTTGTAGTGCAGACCATTCCTATTCACACTGCTTCTTCATTTAGTCTTGTTGCCACCATCTTCTATTTACTTTTTCACAGGATGATATTTTCACCAAGGAACATATAATACTATGTAATAGATTGTCTATTACAAAGAGATATTATTAATATGCATTTGTGAATCCTTTTATTGAAAGATGTTTATAGGATTTGTGTAATATTTTAAGATTGGAGCTTTCTTTAGATGTTTAATAATGCATGTAACAACTTCCTGATGGATAACTCAATGGCTTTCAGAATTGACTCATTATACTTATTGTAAAAAAAAAAGGTCTAGTAATAATAAGATAATTCAAAATTTCAATTAGCAGACAATATTGGCTTAAGTCTTCAAATAACCACCATTTATCCTTTAAGTAAGTAAAATTGAACACTCCGAATACATTAGAGAGAGAAACTCTCTCTTCTCTCTAGGATTTCAAATTCGAAATCCTTCCTGCCGCTCTCCCGGCTCTGGCGGCGCCGATGCCGGCCATGGCCGGACTTTCAGGGGTCCCCTCTGACCCGCTCTCGGACCTCATCTCCCATGGTCTATCTACTCATTCGCCTTTCTTACAGTAGTCGAATTGGCAGGTTGACGTGAATGATTTCCCGCAGCTGAGGCGGACGGTCGTCTCCCTCTCTCCAGCCCCCGATGCTCCCTTTTTGTCTTCTTTGAAATCCAATGGTCTCCGAAATGACCTTGTGAATGAAGATTCTGCTCCTCCTTCTTGGGCGGATGTCATCCAGAAGAACTCTGCCGGTAAGTGTTCTAAACTTACGAAACCTAAGTCTTGGTCTGGATCTACCCAGAGTAGGAGCATCCGCTCCTTATAAACTCTAAAATACTTCCCTTCCGTATCTCTCGACGGTGACGATTCCCTCCTTTCTCCTCCGGAGGAATTCACTCAGCAGTGCCGGGATTTTTGGGGCTCCACTCTGGTTGGATTTTTTTTCGAAAAGCCCCTTCACTTCTTGGCTGTAAGCTCCATTGCTAGGAGTATCTGGGCAAAATTTGGGATTAATCATGTTGCTACTAATGGCAAGAGATTCTTCTTCTTCTGTTTCGACTCTGATGCTCAACTGACCGCTTTCTTGGCTCACGGTCCTTGGATTTTCTAGAAAAAATCCTTATTTTGTAAGCGCTGGTCTCCCGGCATGGTTTTGAATCAGGAATCCCATAAGACCTTTCCTGTCTGGATTAGCTTGCTAAATGTTTCATTTGAATATTGGACCCCGCTTGGATTAAGTTGGATTGCGAGTAGAGTGGGGCGACCTCTCTATCTGGATCCACGAACTGCTCGGATGGATTATATGCACGCTGCAAGGATTTGAGTGGAGGTGGGTAGGGATGTCATTCTCCCTGATAAAATTTGGGTATCTGTTGGAGCAGAGATGTCTTCATCGACAGTTGAGGTGGAGGTAGTCTATCATTGGAAGCCAAATGGTTGCTTGCTTGACTGCAATTCCAATCAGAGTTGCTCTGTACTAGAGGCCAAGAGTCCGAAGCCTGAGCAGAAAGTTTCTTCTTTGCCACTGGAGCCTGGTGGCAATGAGGTTGGATGGCCTTCTTCTGGTGCGAACGATGTACTGGAGGATATTGATATAGCATCTGAAATCTGTTCTCAGTCTCAATTAAAGTATTTTTTTGGGGGTAGGGGGAGTTAGCATGGAGCCTGGAACTTGGTCTATTGATCAGCTGATATCCTATCTAAGAAATTAGCGAGTCTTTTATCTCGGCATTTCATTAATGTTTGAGTTTGTGTATCTGCATATTCAATATACACCACTTTAGTAATCTGCAACTGGGATGATGATGGTATGAGATTGCCAACAAATAGGCCAAACCAAGGGCTGGTTTTCCAGAATGAATGTGAAAGTCTAGTTCATGAAGCAGCCACAAATTTGTTTATACTCGTAAGTGGAGCTGCTCTATCAATTTTCAACAAAGCTTGGAGTTTCTTTGGATGCAGACTATTTGCAATTGGGTTATAGGAGACTGTAAGTCGTCTGTGTGTGTGTCATGGGCGAGGGCGTTTGTTCATTATTGCTCCGGTTGGTTGATAGTGATTCCTGACGCGTGGAATGCTGGTACAAAGAATTGATGCTACACTTGTTCTGGGTTTGCTAGATGATGGGCATGTATTGTTGGTGGCAGAGAATGAAGTGCATGTATTTTGCACTTTCTGCAAACCT
>JAODPA010143543.1:0-15610 GCA_025585075.1 Nepenthes mirabilis | reverse complement strand
GACATGGCTGATTGACTAGTTGATTTTTTTTTTTCTTATTGGATTATTGTTCGACGGGTAAATTAATTTAGAGCTACTTTTGAATTGTGATCATTTTTTCTTAGGACGTTGTCTATTTATATTAGGTTTATCTAACGATAACTCTTCAATATTTTGGGTTAAATTTTATGTTCATCACATTTTTGTATTATTGGAACCGGGGACGAGACAACTAAAGTGTTTCTTCTACTCCTTTTGTAGTTCTTGAGACATAGGTCATCCCTTTGATTTATCTTGGTTCTTAGGCTCTTCCGCTTGGTTCTTTCTTATCTTTCAAAGATAATTACTCTTATCTTTGAGCTACTATCATACTCCCTTCTTCTGAATTTCTCACTATACATATTTTTCTTATTAACCCTACGTTTGGTTGGAAGAAATAGAAATTTTATTCTCTCTTTATTTTTTGAGAATTGTTGGGTCCCATGTCCTGGCCCATGAAGAATTCCAAGGCCCACGAGAGGTTTAGAACCCCACGCGAGATGGTTAGCCCAGGCCAGCAACCGGAGCACGCAAAAGAGCCCACGCTGGCAGAAGGCAACGGAACTCTGCAACGCATTAAATGCGTTGCAGGCAGGAAGATGTGAAGCTAGCCAATAGAAAAGCAGCTGGCACGGCACCGACAGCTCACACAACCGCCTGCAGACAGCCAGCCAATGCTCATTCCGGGAAAAATCAGGCGTGGCCGGCAACGCCAAAAGCCTGCCAACTGCAGCGGAATGGCCTCCGACATGACCGATGGTCCACGACAGCGACCAGCGGCAAAGGAGCCCTCACAACGGACACCTTGGCGCCCAGAGTCCAATGGGAGGGGGCCTATAAGAGCCCCCACACCCCACCGAGAAAGGGATCCGATTCAACTTGGAATTCCTTATTCTCCAACTGAAATTCTCAGCTACAATCCGTGACAAATTCATAAAGAAGTAAGAGTTGGAACTGAGGAGCACCTCACTTCCATTGGCGATAGATAACTCATTTCCACTCCCCGACGTCTTCTCAAACTCAGGGGAAGTTAGCCACCCGCTGCGGTGTACTAAGGGAGCCAAGCCTCCCACCACCTACTCATTGCATTCTCCACACCATCATTCACGCACCTCTTACGCTTTTACAGCATCCACCTGCGCACTTCTCGTAGCGTGCGTTATTTCCTTTCATTACGGGAAATAGATGATTTGAGCGTCGGAGCGGCCTCGGTGGGAAAAATCCTACCGGACCCCTGACCTCTTGTTTGTTGTTTGTATTGTGCAGGTCCAGGTTTACAGCGACGGAGACTGGACCCTTCGACCGACGCCACCGCATGCTAATGAATCCGAAGGCTCCCTAATCCGTATGGTAAACGCAGACCCGGGACGCAACATTGGCGTCGTCTGTGGGAATCTGACGAGAAGCCGAGTATCTCTTTCCCACCCTGTTCCTGCACATCAGAAGAAGGTAAACACTCGAGCGCAAGCTAGTGCTCCGGCGATGGAGGTCGTTGCCCAAGTGAAAACCCCCTGTTGGGAACCAGGCGAACGACCGTCCAGAGCCAGACGTCCACCGCCTGGCCGCGGACATGGGCGATATCAACCTAGTCCTCCGCGCCCTGTGTGAGAACACCGGGACTCTCTGGCCGGGGACAGCCCCTCCAGCATCCCAAGCCTCTACCTCCAGGAGAGCGAGGCGTCGAGAGGCCGCTCGTAGGAGGCGAGCCGACCAGCTCGATCACGCCGCAGCACCGGCGGCCCCAAGTAGAAACGACCAGAACGAAGCAGAAAGTCATCCCGCCCGCGATGACCGGGAGGATACCCCTGAGGGGCGTGACCCCCGCCACTCGCGCGGCAACGAGAGGCCGACAGCAGCAGGCTCTAACAATGCACGAGCCACTCAGGCGGAGAGTCGCCACCCCTGGATAACTCAACCGCACCTCCACGACCCCACAGAGCTCCGTGATGTCATCAATGCGCGGAGAGGCACTACGGACCCGTCGATGGAGGAGAAAGTCAAAGTGCTGTGGGAAATCCTGCATAAGGAGAAGCACATGCCCTCCTCCGCCGACCTCCGGAGGTCACCCTTTGCCATGGACTTGCGGACCCAACCATTGTCGAACAAGTTCAAGATGCCGGTCTTGGAGGGATACGATGGAAGCAAGGACCCGATGGATCACCTAAACTGCTTCTGAGCGCACTTACCTTTGCAGGGAGCGAGCGAGGCCTTGATGTGCCAGTGCTTTCCCGTCACCCTTAGAGGGGACGCATTGCTCTGGTTCCAGGCCTCCCCCCGAACTCTATATGCTCGTTTGACGAGCTTGCTGACAGTTTCCTGAGCCAATTCGCCTCCAGCCAAAGGGAGGAGAGGCAACCATGGTACCTAGTCCGCCTCCGTCAAAAATCAGATGAAAGCCTGAAGCGGTTCCTGGACCGTTTCATCACCAAGGCGCAACGGATCCCACAACTCTCTGATGAGCTGAAGCTTAATGCCTTCGTCGCCACCCTGGCGGCGGGGGCCTTCTTCAAGCACCTGTCGCACCAGCGTCCTCAGACCTTCCGGGAGGCCGAAACCATCGCCCGGGCGTACATCACGGCCAAAGAGGCTAATTAGGCGAAGGGCCCCGAGCGAGTGGACCGATCCCCGGAGGCCCCCAAAGCATCTGGCGGGAGAAAGAGGGACAGTGACAGTCAGCGCTTCCCGGAGCGCCGAAAACAGTAGCGGCCCCCGCCAGGGACCAGAAAAGATTACAGCAGAGCCTCCCTGATCCCTCTGAACGACAGCTGCACAAACATCCTGATGCAGATCCAGGATAAGAAGTTCTTCAAGTGGTCGAAGACGCCCAAGGGTCCCAGCGGCAATGACCAGACAAAGTACTGCCAATACCATCGCTACCTGGGACACTCAACCAAGAACTGCCGCACCCTCCAATAGGAGATAGAAGACCTGATCGGCGCGGTCATCTGAAGCGGTTCATCAAGAGCCAGGGGCAGGGACCAGCAACCTTCGATGGCCCGCACGGCCGCCGGCATGGTCAATATGGTCTCCTCCACGGCCACCGCGGATGCCAGGTGCGGGCCGCCAAAACCGACTTCCAGCAACAAGCGAGCAAGGATAGGGACTAGGAATGATGTCATTAGCTTTAGCAACGACGATATGGCTCGTGTGACCTCTCCCCATACTGACCCCCTTGTTGTATCAGCCCTTGTTTCAGTTGTTTCAGGTGGTGGGGATGACTACCAACTGAAACGAGTTTTCATTGATAATGAAAATTCTCAAAATTTGCTGTACCTCACTGCCTTTTTAAAATTGGGACTCAAACGAAACCAAATGAAAGCCGCCACCGGACCCCTGTATGGCCTGGACAACGAGCCAGTCCCCGTATAAGGGGTGGTGTGGCTGGAAGTCACTAGGGGAACTCACCCGCGCTCTACGACGCGAGAGCTGACCTTCCTCATCATAGACTTACCATCCGTCTACAACGCCATACTGGGCAGACCCTTTTTAACCACCTTTGGAGCTGTTATATCAATTCCACACCTGAAGGTGAAGTTTCCCACCCCGTGGGGCGTGGGAGAATTCCTCGGAGACCAAGAGATGGGACGGACGTGTTACCTGTCCCAAATAAATCCGGCGGTGCCGTGCTGCCTAGACGAAGACCTTGACCTCCGCGACGAGACCTTGCTGCAACAGGCCCAGTCCGGAAAGGAGACGGAGGCGATTCCTTTAAACCCCTCTGACCCGAAAAAATGCATCAATGTGGGCAGATCTCTCCGACCCACAGAACGCGACTGGCTGATCACCTTCCTCAGGGCCAACTCCGATGTGATTGCCTGGGTCCCCGCTGATATGCCCGGGATACCGGCTGAGATTATCGTCCACAAGGTGGGCCTTAACCCAAGCCGAAAGCCCGTTCAGCAAAAGAGGAGGAACCACTCCGTCGAGAAGTTGGTCGCCATAAGGGAAGAGGTGAAGAGGCTCTTGGACACAGGATTCATCAGAGAAGTCCAGTATCCGGAATGGCCGTCCAATGTCGTACTAGTGAAGAAAAGCAGCGGTAAGTGGCGGATGTGTGTCGACTTCACTGACGAGAACAAAGCTTGCCCCAAGGACAGCTTTCCGCTTCCCAGGATCGACAAGCTCACGGACTCCACATCCAGACACGAGCTCCTAAGTTTCATGGACGCGTACTTCAGATACAACCAGATCTAGATGGACCCAGAGGATGAGGAGTACACCTCGTTCATGACGGACCAGGGGACTTATTGCTACAAAATGATGCCCTTCGGCCTCAAGAATGCTGGCGTGACCTACCAACGCCTTGTAAAAAGATGTTCGAGGCCCAGATCGGACAGAACGTGGAGGTGTACGTCGATGACATGCTGGTGAAGAGCAAAGTCGCCAGCAGCCACGTCAATGAACTAGATAAGACTTTTCAGGTCCTCCGACGGCACGAGATGAAGCTCAATCCCTCCAAGTGTGCGCTCGGAGTCACCTCGGGAAAATTCCTAGGCATCATCGTGTCGCAACGTGGCATCGAGGCCAACCCGGAGAAGATCAGGGCAATTCTCGACCTAAACCCTTCGCGAACAGTAAAAGAAGTGCAGAAGCTCACCGGGCAAATAGCAGCCCTCTCCCGGTTCCTCGCTAAGTCAGCAGAAAAATACTTGCCCTTCTTCAAGGCGCTAAGGGGAACCAAATCGCAGGGGTTCAGGTGGAGTGAAGAATGCGACGAAGCCTTCAGGGAATTGAAGATTTACCTCTCCAGCGCACCGCTCCTAAACTCGCCGTGCGAAGGAGAAGATCGCTACCTCTACTTGGCCATATCAACAGCGGCCCTCAACTCGGTGTTAGTTGCGGAGCACGAGGGCAGAAAACAGCCAGTGTACTACGTAAGCAGGGTGCTAACCGATGTGGAGGCCCGCTACCCGCGCGCTGAAAAGATGGCGCTCGCGTTTGTCTATGCGGCGCGGAAGCTGCGACCCTATTTCCAGTCGCACCGGATCGTCATACTAACGGACCAACCGCTAAAGTCAATCTTGCAGAAGCCGGAGACGTCCAACCGGCTGGTTAAGTGGGCTATCGAACTAGGAGAATTCGACCTGAGATTTCGGCCCCGGCCAGCCGTGAAAGGACAGGCTCTGGCAAACTTTATCGTTGAAGCGGCGACGCCAGCGCAGGAAGAAGATAGCAACCTAGGAAGTATGGAAGATAACGATCCTCCGGTGTGGACACTGAATGTAGACGGATCATCTACCCAGGCAGGCAGCGGAGCTGGTGTTATGCTAAGGATGCCCGAAGGCGTGGAGGTCGCATACTCCGTCACACTGGCCTTCTCAGCCACGAACAACGTGGTGGAATACAAGGCCCTCCTCGCGGGCCTACAACTGGCGAAGGGGTGTTCCACGCAGTCGTTGGTCGTGCGTAGTGACTCCGAACTCATGGTCAATCAGGTGAAGGGAAACTTTGACGCCTCGAACCCGCAGCTTGTGAGGTACTTGGCAAGAGTAAAGGCCCTGATCCCTGAGTTCCGGTTTGAGATCGAACACATCCCGAGATCGGACAACGAGTGCGCTGATCGACTGGCCTGGGACGCGGCCGCCAGGTCCATGGAGCAATATGTGAGGGAGCCCAAGGAAGTCCTGACCGCACCTAGCAACGACGTAGAAGACAAAGAAGCGCTGCAAATCGACGCTGAAATCAATTGGATGACGCCGTACATAAAGTTCTTGACCAAAGGGACCCTGCCGAACGACGACAACGAAGCCATGTGAATCAAGAAAACAGCGCGATGGTACACGATCCTCAACGGGAGATTGTACAGGCGAGGATACTCTACTCCCCTCCTGAAATGCTTAATGCCAGCGGAAGCTGACTATGCACTCAGCGAAGTGCACCTTGAACTGTGCGGCTCACACATCGGCGGTAAGAAGCTTGCATTCAAAGTCATGTGACAAGGATTCTACTGGCCTACTATGAAGCGAGACGTCATGGAATTCGTCCGGAAGTGTGAAAGTTGCCAAGTCCATGGCAACCTGACGCATCAACCGCATACGGAGCTGCACTATCTCTAATCCCCATGGCCGTTCACACAATACAGGCTCGACATACTTGGGCCCCTACCTCTGGCTGCCAGACAAAGAAAATTCTAAATCATCGGCATTGACTATTTCACCAAGTGGGTGGAAGCCGTCCCTCTCGCCAAGATCACGGAGCAGAATGCAACGGAATTCCTCCGTCAGGGTATCGTTTGCCACTTTGGGATCCCCGAGGTTGTAGTGACCGATAACGGAACCCAATTCACCGGTAAGCGCTTTACGAAGTACTGCTGTGACCTTCGCATCAAGCTGATACATACGCCCGTGGCGCACCCACAGGCAAACGGACTGGTCGAGGTTACCAACCGCACATTGCTGCACGGGTTGAAAACAAGGTTGGAAGATGCAGGGGGCTCCTGGACTGAAGAGCTACCGTCCGTGCTGTGGTCGTATCGAACAACTACGAGGGAGCCAACGATAGAGACGCCCTTCAACCTTTATTTTGGAGCTGAGGCTGTGGTACCCGTGGAGGTGGGAATGTCAAGCCTGCGGATCGAATGCTTTGACCCAGCCACCAATGAACAAAGGCTCCGGGAAAGTCTGGACCTACTCTCGGAAGTTTGAGACACCGTACGACTGCGAACCGCGGCCTATCAGCAGCGAGTCGCGCGGTACTACAACAAACGGGTAAAGGGGCTCCCGCTAGAAGTTGGAGATCTGGTCCGCCGGAGCGTAGAGGCGGCGGGAAAGACCGCGAACAGGAACAAACTCTCCCCTGGGTGGAAGGGACCGTTCCTCGTCTCCACAATCCTCCGGAGCGGAGTGTACAAGCTGCGCGCCCAGAACGGCAAACTGGTCCCGCGGACCTGGAACGTTGCCAACTTAAGGAAGTACTATCAATGATACCACATCAGCTCAGGTAAGTCGCACGTGCATGCATCATAATGAATGCTTGGGCATGAGCTTTATCTTTTGTTAATATAATCACTCTTCCTGTCATTCTGCATCTTCATTTGTGTGAATTGATGACATGCATTGCATCCTTAAATCATACGACCTAGACTGCCCCTAAGTCGGGAGGATGAACGTGTCCACAAAACTTGTCCTTGGCCCAGTGCCAGATGGTCCGAAATCGACCGTCCCAGGACTTCGTTCTCACTCCAGATGGCCTGGGGGCGACTTTATACATTTTGGCTCCGCGCCAGTGGGCCCGAGTGGCCCCCCAAAGATTAAGCTCCACGTTAGACGGCCCGGAGGTAGCCACTCACAGGCTGAGACATCTCATCAAAAGGACCCAGGCGGTCCAACAAACAGGCTTCGCGCCGACGACCCAGGCGGTCAAAACATCAGGCCTGGGGGCTTTTGAAGCTCCTAATCTACGGCCGACAAAACCTTAGGGGGCAAAAGTTGCAGGTATGCAGCGACCTTCTTGAACAAAAGAGAGCACCCTCAGTCTACAATGGTCGTGGGTTAGGACCTTAACTTGGTGACTACAAGCGCCTTGAGCAGGGGCCACACACCTCCCGCAATTATACGCGACCAAGGCCTAGACCTCGGAGTCTGGTTACCGCGGCCTAACAACCGTGCTGACCCTCGCCGAGGCTCTACGGGACTTGCGACAACATCCACTCTACCGGATCGAGCTTCCCACTAAATGCGTGAGTTGCAACGACATCCTCTTACGAAGGATGAGCACCACGCAGAAAGGCGCCTGGATAGGGCCTTAGCAACAATGGCTCTGAAGAGCTTAAAGTAATCCCACAGATTACAGCAAACGAAGAATGCAAGCGACATCCCACGACAAAAGAAGCACAAGTGCAAAGAAGAAATAGCCACTTTTCATTCATATATGAGAAACAAGTATGATACAAAGGCAAAGGACAGTCTAACAACCAATACAAATTGGGACTAATTGGGTAGACATGACGGAGCAGCCTCCTCATGAAAGTTCCTCAAGCGAAACACATCCCGTATCCTGGCATTCCCCGGGTGACAGACTCCTTCTGGAACGTGAGGAGCTGCCAAGGAATCAATCTTGCGGCACAGGCGGATACCGTCCTAATACCGAGCTTCCAGCACCAGCCGTGACTCCAACGGGAAGAGCCGACCAACCATGTCTCTGATCAACTGAGCGTTATCGTCCTCCGAGGTGACGAGTAGGGCTTCCAGCTGCGCCACTCTCTGCTGCAGGCGCCCATTCTCCTCTTCGAGAGATGCGAATTGAGCCCTTCCGCTGGAGATGGCCTGCTGTAAGTCCCCGTGAAGGAGGGCGGTCAATACATCGAAGGGATTGGCACTGCCTGAAGCCCGCACAACAAGCGATGTCAGAAGCATTCCCGAAGCATGTGACGGTAAAGAAAGGCCGGACTGAAGCAACTGTACCTGAGCGGGAACGCTCGAGGAATGTGCAAGATCGCCTGACGAAGCCTCTCCCTGAGGATCCGCTCCTTCGCCTGCTGAAGGCGGGCTGGCTGGAGGGGTGGAGGTCATAGGAACGCTCGAGGGCTCCTGCCACGAGGACGTCCCGGCTGCCCTCTCGCTAGCTGGGACCTGATCAGCGGCGGGCGCGACTTCTTCCTTAGGAGATGGAGCTGCCACTTCGAAGGCCCTAAACTCAGAAATGGGCTCCACAAAGATCACAGTAGGCTCTACGGGCCCCCTGGCCTCCGGTGTGTGCACAAGCGCGGCTATTAGTGGCCCCTCTTGGTCCTCGAGAACGACAACGTCATCCTTCGCCTCGGGGACGGCGTCCGCAGACGTCCCTGCGATGGAGCGAGCGAGAGGACTCTCAGTGGGTCGAGACTCCACCTCGCAGACTTCGCGAGCGACTAGTCCCGCGACCGAAGTCGACGACGGCTGAGCGGTTTCCCCTGGTGACCCGCGCACGTAGGTCTCTTCGAAGCCGGACTTCCCATCATAAAAGAATAGCCGGCGATCTGTCTTCTAGACCTCCGCGTGGAAGTCTCCTCGGCCTCCTTCAGCCTCTTTAAGGCGGCCTCATCCACATCATCGTCTGTCGACGACTCCAATAATGAACAGCTTTCCTCCTCGTTCCCCCCGGACGAAGGAGGAGTGGTTGTGTCTCCAGGATCTCTCTTGCCCGGGCCAGCGATTTTCCATCCCGAAGGAGGTCCCCATTTGCAGGCCTTGAACGTGATGGAAGTCAGAATGTAACCCTGGACCGAGAACTTCGCCTCCTCAGACTAGATGGCAGATATCAGCTTCGCTGCCTCCACGGCGTCCTCAGCCGACGGCTTTTCCTGAAAGTATCCTTAAATCAGGCCCCATACTCACGAGAGTTCAGAGTTAGAGGGCTCCTGCAGAAAGAAGAAGCGTTCCTTCCAGCCCTTCACCGAGTCAGGGTTGGTTCCGCGAAAGCGGAATCCCGCCGTGGGGGACATCGACACCCAATCCTCCGACTCCGTGAACCAGAAGATCAACCTCGCCGCCTTGGCATCGAAAGAACCACCATGAAGGTGGGCAAAGATACACAGGGACACCAAATAGTGCAAGGCGTTGGGGTGAAGCCTCGCCACCGGAACTCTCAATGCGTCCACCAACGCATACAGCGTGCAGTGCATAGGGTAACGAAGCCCCCCCTCAGATGGTGCTCGTACACCGTGATGTAGCCTACTGGGGGGCGCTAGCTCTATCCAATGCGCCAGGGACACGGTAGCTCCAATCGCTGGGAAGGTCGTAATCAGCCACAAGAGAAGTAATGGCTCCCGCAGTTAGGACGGACACGGTGTTATGAACCTCGTGACGAGTCGCTCTGGGAGCCTGGGAAGAAAAAGAGCTCTCTTTATTTTTCGCCATCTCTCTCTTGGTTAACACAAGTACATTACAGGGAAAATCTCAGCAGAAGGAGGAAAACCACCCCCCGATTGACTTAAATAGGCAACGGAAAGCCAAAAGGCGGGAAGCCGAAGTGGCTCTCCCCTGCATAGGATCGAGGCACGTGTCCGCTTCACAACACACCGTAGGATCTGAAATCGTTCGCAATCATGGCTAAACGCCAGACTGATAGGCGCGTCCTCTTAGCTATCTGACGGGGAACCACGCTGGCGCCTCCGCATTAAATAAATGCTCACGATATAATGAAGCCCATTGAGAGGCACATGGTAACACAGAACGGAAAAAACCAGTCAAGAAGCGAGAAATTCAGAAAATGAAGCGGTGTGATGGAACAACAAATTTCATTGCAGTGACAAGCCCGGTTACAACAATTTAAAAAAAAAAGAGAAACGGCAACAGTAAAGGGTAGCAATCAGCTAATTGTCCCAATGGCCTGTGGAAGAGTTTGGGACGTGGTAGTCCACCAACTGTTCGCGAGTCCGAGCATGTGAGTTGCGAGGGTCCAGAACGCCAACCCGGAAGTTTGAGTCCTCCAGCAAGGCCAGCCTCCTGCAAAGCCTTACGACATCAAGATAACTACGTTCCAGGGCAGGATTCACTCCCTCCGGCCGAAGCCTCGTCCTCAGCTCCGACCGCAGCTTAGCAACCTCAGCCTCATGTTGTTGCCTCAGCAGCTCGATTTCTCCTTTAAGAGCCAGTATGCGGGCCTGAGCCCCCACATTGGCACCAACGAGACGTGTGGCCCTAGCCTCCGTTTCAGTCCAAGCGCCTTCCAGATGTGCGACGCGGGCCCTCAGCCACTCCACCTCAGCAGCAGCTGCCCCAGCACGCGGCTCCACCCTCTCAAAACCGGAGGAGCCCTCTGATTCTGAGAAGGGCCCGCCACCGTGGATTCAAAGCGAGCCCCTCTTGAAGAGCCGGCTTCCAAAGTCCCGGGAGTATGAGAGCCGAACTCAAAATCGTCGGAAGAGCGCTCCGAACCATAAGAGGAATCCTCCATTGACCCTGCAGCAGGAAGGCATGCACGAAGAGGATCAAGATACTGGTAAAAGGAGCGAGGAAATACAAGATTAGCGGAGAATGTGGCGCGTTTAAATAGGTGAGTTTTCTCCTGAAAAGGCAGCAACTCCAAAGGACAAGAGGCATCAAAGCATGGCCAAGGGGTATTTCACACGTGGAAAGCCCATAAAGCCTCGCGCGTTTTCAAAGCAAGGTTCCGCGACGTGACGTTTCCTGACCACACAGGCATTAAACGCGCCGGTCACCCCAAGGGACGCGACCGCTGACGGTGACCCCTCAAACTCCCACGGAGTTACATGCGGATCTCCAGGGCAAAGCGCCTGGCAACAGAAAAGAGTGCGCACAAAAAGAGGAAGGATTGAAGACAAAAAGTGCTACTTCTTTTATTAATTCATACTTTCTTACAAAGTACAAAGTTTACAGCAATAAGGCTACGCGAAAGATGAAGGAAGACAATGGTGCGAGGTCCCGTATGCTCCCCTGCCGGGCCCCAGATGAACTCGCGGAACGTGATCTACATGAGATCCCCACGGCTGGAGCCGTCGGTGGTTCGCCGAGCGGACTGGTTCGGAGGCGCGGGGCATTCCCCGGTGGAAGTCGCTGAAGCACTATCCACCGGGGCAGGATCAGCACCGAGACCAGGAAAGCACTCCGAGGAAGTAGGGTGAGGACCCTCCCACTCCCTCGCTGGGCTGCGCTCAAGCCTGACGCGTGGGAAGAGCACGTGCGAAAGCCTCTGCTGGCAGGAGGCACACCCGCAGAGGTACCGCCGAGACTCTACCCCAGGTCGGCTGAGCCACAACCCGGAAGGGAGCACGCGACGGTAGCGGAATGGCCGAGCCACTCTTTTTAGCACAAAAGGCAAACTACAGGATAAGGGTTAAGACAGTCTGTATCAAGAGCTCCAAGCATTCGACCGATCCATCCAACTCCTTCTCGGGCACCCGCCGAGGGCGAGGAAAGCCAGGATCTTCTCATCGTCTCTCCAATGATTGCTAAGGGATGAACTCAGCTTGCTCGAGCACCCCTCCTATTTATGGGCGAGAGGCAGGCCATCCTCTTACCCAGCGCAACACGGCAGCCAGCAGACGACTCTCACCGAACGGAAAAGACCCCTGGTTAGACGCAACTCAAGGCGTGCATCCTCTTACCCAGTGAAGTGACGAATCACGGCAGCGCATGAAAAACCTGTCCAGCCTCCTAGGGAAGGCGCGAACCCAGAAAACGACAAACAAATAGCGCGGCACGAGGAGGGGTATGAAGTAGCGGAATGGGCCCAAGGGACATGTCAAGCCCGACCACTGGCAGGCCCAGGCATGGGGGGCTAGTGTTGGGTCCCTTGTCCTGGCCCATGAAGAATTTCAAGGCCCACAAGAGGTTTAGAAGCCCGCGCGAGATGGTTAGCCCAGCCCAGCAGCCGAAGCACGCAAAAGAGCCCACGCTGGCAGAAGGCAACGAAACTCTGCAACGCATTAAATGTGTTGCAGGCAGGAAGACGTGAAGCCAGCCAATAGAGAAGCAGCTGGCACGGCACCGACGGCTCACGCAACCGCCTGCAGATAGCTAGCCAATGCTCATTCCAGGAAAAACCAGGCATGGCCGGCAATGCCAAAAGCTTGCCAACTGCAACGGAACGGCCTCCGACATGACCGACGGTCCACGACAGCGACCAGAGGCAAAGGAGCCCTCACAATGGACATCTTGGCGCCCAGAGTCCAACGGGAGGGGGCCTATAAGAGCCCCCACACCCCACCGAGAAAGGGATTCGATTCAACTTGGAATTCCTTATTCTCCAACTGAAATTCTCAGCTGCAATCCGTGACGAATTCACAAAGAAGCAAGAGTTGGAACTGAGGAGCACCTCACTTCCATTGGCGATAGATAACTCATTTCCACTCTCCCACGTCTTCTCAGACTCAGGAAAAGTTAGCCACCCGCTGCAGTGCACTAAGGGAGCTACGCCTCCCACCACCTGCTCATTGCATTCTCCACACCATCATTCACGCACCTCTTACGCTTTTACAGCATCCACCTGCGCACTGCTCGTAGCGTGCGCCATTTCCGTTCATTGTGGGAATTAGCTTACTTGAGCGTCGGAGCTACCTCGGTGGGAGAAATCCTACCGGACCCCTGACCTCTTGTTTGTTATTTGTATTGTGTAGGTCCAGGTTCATAGCGACGAAGACCGGACCCTTTGACCGACGCCGCCGCGTGCTAAGGAATCCGAAAGTTCCCTAATCCGTACGGTAACCGCGGACCCGGGACGCAACAAGAATAAATATTTTTTCGTTTAGTTACAATTTAATCGAAAATAAATATTCCTGTAGGAATATTATTATTATTATTATTATTATTTCAACCTTATTTCGCATACTATTCTATAAATCAAATAATGAAATACTAATTTTTACCTTATTCTATTCCAACAACCAAATATAGGAATAATAATTCGTACTTTATTTTTATCTTATTTTATTCTCTAGGAATAATTATTATATTTTCACTTTATTCCATTCCAACAACCAAACGTACTATAAAGGTGATACAAAAGCTTCTAGGTCTAAACTATTGAGAACAGCCACCGAGATCTCCCAACATTCTAGCAATGTATCCCCAAGGATACAAGCTTAAAACATCTTTAAAATTTAAGAAAATAAGAATCATATAGCCATACTTACACTAAATGCAAGAGAAGAAGCAACAGATGTATGGAACTTATGAGCAATAATCTTAACATTTAATAAAGCAATGAACTTCGAAAGCAAATGTTTAAAATGCCTTCTTCCTCCTATTTATCACTCTTCTTTCTTTTTTATTTTTCTCTAATTTTAAAAAATTACAAAAAAATAAATAAATAAACGATATGAGCCTCTTTAATAAACAAATCAGCATATGTGCACTAGGCATGCTCCCATCATGTGCCCTTACTACATGATTGGCATAAGTTCGTGCCTTTCTATATGTATCAAGCTTGCCGATCTATCCAAACTCGTACATGTATGCCCTTTATAAACATATCAAGCTTACCAATCTACCAAAATTGAGCACATTTGTCCATTATATATGTTAAACATGACAGTTTGTCTAACAAAGTATGTGCATGACTCATGTACTCCTTATGTGCTATTTTCACACGAACTAATACTCAAGGTATTATTTAAGACTTCAACATTACCTTAAAAATTAAACATAAATTACTTAACAATTACTATTTTTACCTAAAATTTAGCACTCAAGTGTTACAATTCTCTCCTTTGATGTTAGTTTTTTGTTAAGATTAATGAATAATCGTAAAACTATAAACAGAAAGTAAAACAAATTAAAATATGATATGACTAAAAAATTACACAAATATAGCACTATAAATTTATGTAAAAAACCCTTTCAAAATGAATGGGGCATGGAGCCTAGAAATCATTCCCTATAATGATAATGGATACACTATATAACTGTTCTCAATCTAAGTGAAATACAACAACTAATATTAGTGAAAAAGAATACATTTTTTCTCACTCTCAGTACTTACAAAGTTTTTATACCACCTTTTTATTTATTAAATTCTACCAAGTTGAATTTTAGAGCGCTGAGTATATCCAAACTTATATTTTTTTTCATCTTATTAACATACATAGTAGTTAGACGGTAAAATTTAATATAAAAATTTAGAAGATGGTTATCTTTATTTTTATTTTTGCAAATCTTTAACTACCTGAAATTATTTTATAGCAAAATGACCTTCAAATAATATGTATGTACCTATGTAGTATTTGTCCACAAATGTTTTAGCTTTTTTTTCAAAAAAAATTGTATATTCATAAAAAAAACAACATAAATATTACTACAAGCATTAAATTTTAGTTTGAGTTGTGCCAGCCATTTTTCTTTTGTGACCGAGCATACCCCAAAATATATTTCGTACTAAAATTTCAACTATGATATGAGATGACATTATGTGTATTGATCATATTCCATACAATTTTAGGCCAGATTTATCGATCCAATTGGGATTTCCCACCTTGACCCACTTGCATATAAGTATGAAATGTGCTTCTCTTTGGTTTGAAATTTTATTTTGATAATCCTTAGTAAAGTAAATTTTGAAAACAAAATTTGAAAAAATACAAATTATAATTTATGCATGCTTTGGAACATGCATCGAGCAAACTCTGGATCTAAAAAAATAGAAGCTACTGCATGCCACAATCAAGATAGTGTCGGTTATTCAGTTTTCAAAAAAAAAAATGAACCAATAGATAATGGTCTATATTTCCCATGTAACTGCCTAACCACTTCCCTCTCATGATAACCACCAAGACAAGTTGATGGAAATTGCCCATAAATGATGGTGATGATGGTTTTTGGTCCCTTAGTCAAATACTCCATTAATACACCATTTATAAGGGGTATTGAGATTTGAAAGATTCAAACCGATGAACAAATTTCATAAAATTAGAGTAGCGTTGCATTAATTTCAATGACGGAGATTAGTTTCGATCCTTAATTTCATCCCGCATTTGGTCTTTAGATGGTATGATTTGAGCGTGAAAGATCAATTTATATCTAACATTTGATATCAAAAAGGTTAAAAATCTCGGCTTTAAAACTAGTCTACACATTTTCCACTTTTTTGAATTTTCAAAAATTATAATGTCTCAATTTTTGTAAAAATTTGGTAAAAGCTAATGTCAAAATTTATT
>JAODPA010143532.1:0-15611 GCA_025585075.1 Nepenthes mirabilis | reverse complement strand
ATATTATGTAAGATATTGATAAATAAAATATCTGGATACATATTGTTGTGTCCCGAGTCCCTGGTTATTGTACGGATTAGGGAGCCTTCAGATTTCTCATCCGGGTCAGGTCTCGAGAGAGTCTGGTCTCCGTTGCTATTAACCTTGAACTTGTACAGCACAAACTACAAACAAGGAGTTAGAGGTCGGCAACATTTCTTTCACCAAAAATACTCCGATACTCAAATCAATGACTTCTTACAATAAACGAAAAGGGACGTATGCTAAGAGGTGCGTGAAAATATGCAAGTGTGTGGTGGGAGTGTGTTGATGTAGGAGTATGGGACTCGTTGAGCATTTTATGGGGGGCCTGGCGCCCTGGATGCATCGCGACGGGTGGCTCACTTAGGTGGTTTGAGAGAGGTCGTGAGAGATTAGCGCTGGGCGTAAGTTTGAGAGCAGGAACTCGAAGAGTGTTTGTCTCAGCACCCAAGCTCAGATTAGCGATTAGGTATTAGATCCCCTCTCCTGTAAAAGGAGAGGAAATTTATAGACTCCATGGTATGTAGCTTTGGATGCGAGAATCCTTCCTACAGGGATTTGCCGGCCGTTCATCGCTGGTGACAGTTGGTGGTATTAGTTGTCGTCTTGTAGCGGTGAGGAGACCATCGTGCGTCGTTGGCCACGCTTTGTCTGCTTATTGTGTGAAGATTGGCTGTACAGTTGAAAGGAGCGGTGCGAGCCATGGTTGGCAGCGTTGACTTTTTTCTCATTAGCTCGTCCCCTCTGCACTGTGCCTACCGCCTGCAGCGGCATTAATGAGCTGTAAGAGGCGCCAATTGGCTGCAGATATTAGATTGCCACATAGGCTGCTTCAGTTTTGGGATGAGCTGGTTGCCTGGGCCGCTGCTACCTGGATTGGGCCTTATGATCCCTGGACATCACCGATACTGGACCGAATACTAGCCCCCATGCCTGGGCCAACTTATAGTTGAGGCCTAGCATGTCCATTGTAGGTCCAGTTGGCTACCGCACGTCCTTCCTCGAGATGCGCTAGATCTTGTCCTCTTCGACCGTCGTGCCTTCCCCAGGCAATCACACAGGCCTTTCAGGTGCCGTAGAGATTCGGTACTCTGAAGGGAAAGATTTGCACGATATAGCTTGTATATGCATTGAGGACTTTTTTGTTTTGTGAATGAAGGCTACTAGGCCACGCGCCCTATTGAGTGCGGACAGACTGCTGGCTCGCCCATAAATAGGGGAGTTCCCCAATCGGCGTGATCCATCCCTTAGTTGATTCTTGGAGGAGCGATGCAAGGCCTTTGGCCTGTCCCGCTTCCAGCGGGAATCCATGAAGGAATCGGATAGACTTGCTGGAGATCCGGAGCTTCTGCCAGAGACTTCTTTCACGCTCCTACCGTGGGCGGTTCTCATGCTAATAAGGGTGACTCGGCCACTCCTCCATTGTCAGATGCCTCCCCCACAGCTATCATGATCCCCTGTGTGCAGGAGGGTCCTTGTGGAGTTATCACGGGATACTTTGTCCCTGGGATAGCGCATTGCTTGCGGCCACGACTGTGCCTGGCGGATCATATGTGCCATCTAAAGAGAAGGCAAAAGGTGAAGTCTCTGTAGGGGGAGCGCAAGCTGGTCGCGTCCCCTTTGAAATCGCTGCTATGGGTGTTGGTTCTATCGTTGCGGTTAACATTGGGTGAACCTGCAGGGGCTGGCCAACATCGGTGGCTCTGGTGCTCAGGCGGATCAGGGTTTTGGTGATGGAGCTAGAGAGATCTGGTGTAAATCTCGTTCACTGATAAGGCTCGAAGCATCTGGAGCTCCTGTTCCGGGCTTTATGCTCCGTGCTGTATCTTTTCCTTTTTTGTACCTTCGTTGTCACAAGCCTTGTACTTTGTAAAGAAACTTTGATTAATAAAAGCAGTAGTCGTTGTCTCTATTCTTCTCACTTGTTGCATGAATCTTCTTCCTTTTTGTCGCTTAGCACATTACATCCCAAGGGCTATGGGACCCTTTCACCGTCGCACGCATCAATTCACGCGTTTGAGCATTCCCAGTTGCCTAGGGTCTATCCCGCCGGCGTCGTCCCTCTAGTCCTTATGTGGACTGTCAACAGGAGGACGTGATATGAAAAGATCGCTGACACTTGTCATCCTAGGAGATTAAACGCTGCTGGTAGGCGTCACATCCGCTGAATATTCTGATATATTGTTCGTGTGGAAAGTTTTGGGACGTCGTGTCATGATGACTCGCTTAGGAAAGGCGCAACATTTTAGGGATCCACCATGTGGAAGGAGCTTGTTGACTCTCTCCCAGCATACTTCTACTTCAGGACGACGCCATTTCACTGAAGGGTTTTGGCTATTTAAACGCCTGAATTCCCTCCAAAGCTTTGCGTCCTTTAGTCTTGTCGAGAGCGTGAAACTTGCGCTAGCTTTGCCTCTTCCCTTCTCAACATCGATGGAAAGGTCGTCCTCTTTGTCAGAATCTGAATTGTCCTATTGGGAGTCTATGAGGGAAACACATGCCTCAGAGATCCACAGTGAGGCTACACCTGGCGCTGTGGCAGTAGAAGGTTGCCACTCAGAGGCCTCTGTTGTGGGGCCGATGATATTTCTGAGAGCACTACCAAGCTTTGAGATGGAGGGGGCGTCCACCTCCTCAAAGCGCCGCCTAGGAGGGTGGACCCTGCGTTCCACCAAGTCGCTCGAGCTGTAGAGGACATTGAGGCTAGTGCGCAGGCTACCACCAGCATGGTCGAGCAAGCTCAGGCTTGCACAACACACTTTGAGCGGGCATGGATGGAGTCAGAAGCAAGGGCATCGAGACTTGCTGGTGCCAATATGCAAGCTTGGGACCGCATTTTGGCTCTTCAGGAGGAGCTCGAGCAATTTCGGGCGCAATCTAGAGAGGAACATGCGTGACTGGAGGATGAGTTGAGGTTAAGGTTCAGGCCAGAGGAGGTGGCTCCTACACTGGAAAGGCATTTCGATGACGGTATTCATCTCAGCCGGAGGATAGTTGCGTTGAGGAACCAAATTTCCGCATCGGCGTCCTGGACTCTTGAAACTCAAGCGCTCTGACACGCGCGGATCTGACAGAGTACACGACTCCGGATGAGGACAATTGATTGTAACCTATAGCCGTTGGTCACTTCCTGTTGTAAAAGGAGTTTATTAGTGAATTACATAATAAAACTTTTTACTTAGCTGCATGGTTTATTTACTGTTGTTTGTTATACTTGAATGGTAAATTTTTCCTTCTGGACGCGTGCCTTGGAAGCCTTGCTACCGCTAGTCCTGACGATCAGAATCCTTACATTAAATGCAGGTATGACAGTCAAAATTTTGGCAAGCAGTTGAGGCGATAGTGGGAACCAGACTGACAGGGGCCATGATTGGCTGCTGCTTGAAACTTGCGGTGCCTTTGCTGAACGGACGCGTGGCTTGGCCGTCAAGTAAATTTTCGATTGAGTTTCCCATGCAATGGCACCCTATTGCCTATTTAAGTGATGCTTTAATGAATTCCCATTCTTCGCTCTTCCTTGCACTGAGAGCCTTTGATATTTCCTTGAGAAAAAGATGGCAAAGAAGGGTTCTCCCCCCTCTTCCTGAGTTTCGTACAGTTCGCCATGGGGTTAACAACACTGGGTCTATCTTGACGGTGAGTGCTATTGCTGCGTTGATGGTAGATTATGGGATCCTCATCGACATGGCCTACTGCGCTCCTGGCTTAGCTGGTAGGGCCAACGCCCCTCTAGAGGGCTTCATCTCTATTTACGAGCATCTTCTGAAGGGGGCTTTGCTACCCTATACCATGCGAGTTGTATACATTTATCGAGGCATTGAGTGTTCTTATTGCAAGGCTCCACCCAAATACCGTTTACTATTTGGTTACTTTGTGGGTTTTCATCTGTCTCCAGTCTTACTCGTTCGATGCAAATGCGGCGAAGGTAATCTTTTGCTTCATAGAGTTTGAGGACTGGATCTCCATGTCTCCCCGAATCCGCTTCCACTTTCGGGGGATCAATCTAGAATCGGTGAAGAATTGAAAGAACCATTTTTTCTTCTCGCAGGAACCCTAAGATTCGGAGCTCGTCAATGAGTGGGGTTCAATCCCAAGGTTCTTTTGTGGAGACATGGCCGCCGAGGAGGTAAGCGATTCAGTGGAACTTGTCGACACCATCCATTTAGAAATGGAGACGTTTTTTGTTCGAGGCTATTATTTGACTTCCCATGCTTTTGTCACTGCCAAGTGGGGACCAAAGTTTGGCTGGGAAATCGCTGGTGCAGCTAAGACGAAGCCTGAGGCTATCGTGCTTCGAGAGCCGTCGACGGAGCCCACCGAGGAGAGTGATTTGTTGCTGGAGACTTATTTAGATGAAGAGGTGGAGGCTCCACTGAAGAGGCTGAGAGAAGCTGGTGGCACTTCCACCTGGAGGTCGCAGAGACTGGCCGTGGGGCCATCTGCGCATGCCGTGAGCTCTACTCCAGAGCAGGAGTCAGATGCGGAGCCGCAAGTGTGACATTAATTTATTTTTCTCTTTATCAAGATCTTTTCTTTCATCGAAAAATCTAATCCTTATAGGACCCTTCATTAAATATATACAGAACTTAAATCATTTAAATTCTGTAGAAATTTCGGCAAAGTCTCCTTTATAATTAGACGAAAACTAAAAGTATAACCTGTATTAAACAACTTGTACAAGTACACAACTAATCAAATACCATACTTTTCTTACAACACGCATTCACAGGATCACAAACTGCCATATCATCCATGGCTTCAACATAACACATTTTATCCAAACATTTTAAACTCAAAAGGAGATTCCATCTAGGACCTATACATATTCAAAATATCAAAATAATGCGGAAGCAACTAAATCCATAAGTCAACATGCGGAGGCAAGAATAGAACATACATCTTGATATAACATTTTTCACAATATCATAATATACATTGTTCATTTCAAAATGCTAGCTAAAGAATCCAAAATCCATTGATCCACCAAAGTCCTCCAAGGTCTTCAAAACTTATGAGCCTTTCATTCTTCTAAGTAATTCTGACTTCGCTGTTTTTCAGGTCTTTGCTTATCTGGAGGGGAGAACAGAAAGCAATGAGTGAGCTTAACAACTAAGTAAATGTACCAAAAATAGTGAAAATATATAATTTTACATATATACAAAACATATACGTGCTTTCAAACGAAAACTTAAAAGAGATGCGAAAAAATCATGCATGCAGGCGAGAGTAACAGAAACATAATTACGATGTAGAACATAGAAAACTAATTACAATGCAGGATACAAGAGAAACCATGATTGTAGATCCTTAGCTCTTGGTTCAGAATTCGGTTCAAAGTTCATATTTCAGAGTATTAAACTTTTCTTTTAAATCTGTTATCCTTCATACTTTACATCCCGAGATAGGATGGTTCGTTTCATTTTAATCTTTGCATACCCTCCATACTTTATATCTCGATGGTAGGATGGTCTCTGTTCACTTTTAATCTTTATTTATCCTCCATACTTTACATCCCGAGGGTAGGATGATCTCTGTTCACTTTTAATATTTACATACCCTCCATACTTTACATCCCGACTACAGGATGGTTCTTATTCAGTTTAATCTTTATATACCCTCCATACTTTACATCCCGAGGGTAGGATGATTCTTTTAGTCTCATTATATGTTATTCAGTGCAGTTCTTATGTCATTTGTTCAGTATTCCAATACATTAACCTAAGGGCGAGGTTATTAACTTGTTATGCCGAAATTCTACTGATTTACTTAACTGTAGATATTCTCATCCTTATTTCCTTAGCCTGAACTCTCCGGACCTCAAAAACCATTCCAATTTATACGATTAAACCTTCAATCAGATTCGAGGTTTCTCTATAACTTAACGATGCAGTCTGAAATTTTTTCTTAAGTACCAATCGTCAAATAAGCTTCATCAAACCTCACTTCCATCTTAAGACTTATACCCTTCGTCTTATTCTTTGACTTTTAACTTATCATATCTCATAAAACCATTTCAGATCATACATTTGAACATTCGGTCACTTTAGAACTTCGTTATAACTTAATGGTACAGTTTCCAAATTACCCCTTAAGTATAGATCCAATCGAACCCATAAAAACAATCCTTCAAATAACCACAGAACACATTAGAAGCTTAACAATAAAATTCCATGGGACTTTTCAGGTAATAATCAACTCATGGGCCTTAACATATTACAGAATCATATTTCCCTCTGAAAATTCAGGAGACTTAAGCATCGAACCCCTTAATTTTCAACCTAGGGTTTCATACGAAACTGTCGGACCATAATTGGACACCCAAAGCATGTACAATCATGAAACTGAAGCCATATATTGTGATGCATACAGGTAAATTTGAAACCTATCCGATCAATTACAGATTTATGCTTTATTTACATAAAACGTACAGAAACATGAGTTTAGGATATAAATACATATTTAGAGATACAGAAAAGCAGTAAAGACAGAAAATAGCACCTGGGGTACACTTGTCTTAATCTACTCTACTGTTATGTTTACTCGGATCAGATCAGAAGTAGCAATTTCTCCTATTTCCTTCCCTTTTTCCTCTTCCTCCTCTCTTCGCATTTTGCTTGTGGTTTGCTCTCATCTCTCCCTCAAATCCTCTTTTAAAACAAAAGAAAGAGGGATCATGTGTTGTGTCTATGACTGGCGCTCGAGCGCCAAGTAAGCACAATGTTGATTTTAGCCCCCGTGCTTAAGCTTCACTTAGGTGCCGCCTGGGCCTCACTTGCGCAAAATGGCGCTCAGTTGGCAGTTGAGGTGCCAATCGAGAGTGAGCCCTCATAACCATCACGCTCCCGCCCCACCTCGGGTGAGCCTCAAGCGGTCCTTCTCGTAGATTTGTGCTTCCCTGGCGCTCGAGCGACCATTAAGCGCCGGTTCCTTTTTCCTTCCCCTTTTGCTTGTTTTGTTTATTTTATTTCAGTATCCATTTTTTCCATTATTTTTGAACTCAATCATGATCATTATCAATATAGTTGCTCCATATTTACCATATTTCGGAATCAAGATCTTACAACAGGAGGGCAGAGCAGTGTGCTCACTAATTCCTGTTGCAGCACTGGCTGAGTATTGAGTTCCCATGGTTGAGCTTCATCCTAAAGGAGAGTTCCCCATGGGTCCATTCGTTGATTTGGAGCTGTAGCAGGTGGCTGTTAAGGGCGTGCTGGTCATGGAGATCGATGCGCCAAAGCCTGAGGAGGTTGGCATTTTGGAGCCTGCGCCAAGGCCAG
This sequence comes from Nepenthes mirabilis, assembly GCA_025585075.1. Classification (NCBI taxonomy): domain Eukaryota; kingdom Viridiplantae; phylum Streptophyta; class Magnoliopsida; order Caryophyllales; family Nepenthaceae; genus Nepenthes; species Nepenthes mirabilis. The sequence continues at coordinate 8,313 of JAODPA010143532.1, read as the reverse complement.
CTCAGACTCCAGAGTTCACTGGATCGCCTGTTAGGGCGCCCTTTGAGGCATGCACCCCAAAGAGTGTTGCTGCTGCGAAGGAAGTCAAAGCCGGATGGGTTGCCAGTCCATCTGGTGCTGATCTAACCCCAAAGAAGGTCGTTGGGGGGATGGTTCAGGAGCCAGAGCCCCCAAGCATTCCCCCGCCGCCTGTGGCTCTAGGTGGTCCTGACTTTACAGAGGTCGTTGTCGAGCACTTAGAGCCCTCGAGTGTGCCTGCGCCAGGTGGCGGTCCCTATCACATGGACACATCCCTCACTCAGGTATGATTGTCTTAGATTGTGCATTCTTCTGTTGATTAGAACTCCGAGAATTTCTGATTCCTCGTTTTCCCCTTGCAGGTCCCTAAGGAATCCAAATTCGCTCAATTGCGCGGATACTTTCGCCGTGTTAGGGAAGAGTCTGAGCACGAGACTACCTAGTGCATGGGAGTTGAAGTCGTAGTGCTTAGTGTGGAAAACGAGTGGTTGAGGGAAGAGAATGAGCAGCTAACGTAGGAGAGCGAGCAGCTGAGGGAGGAGAGTAGGCGACTGAGGCAGGAAAGCGAGCGGCTTATGGAGGTGAACGGGCAACTGAGGTAGGAGGTCAAGCAGCTTACGGAGGTGAATGGGCAACTGAGGCAGGAAGTCGAGCAACTGAGGGGGCAGACCTCCACTTTGGGGGATGACATCTCTCGCCTCTCCACTGACCTCAGGTTGCGGCTCACTCAAGAGGAGGTGTGCCTCGCACTCGATGCTAGGTTCTAGGATGGCATTTGTCTGTCGTCGGATCGCCTCCGTTGCACTTTCGGGTGTCTCCATGGGTATCTTTCATCCAGGGAATGTTGGGATCTCTGATAGCTCCCACTTGAAAGACCTCATAGAAGAGGCTGGCCGATCAGATCCGTAGGGCCAACATATCTCTTGTATAGCTACTTTTCCACTTTTGTTGTTCAATGCTGCCTTGTAACCTTGTATGTACATGATAAATGAAGGGCAGCTATTTTTCCTGCATTTGATGTCTCTGAGTGCATGATATAGCTTTCGAAATAATAACTCAAATTGTAACAGCTAAGCTATGGAGATATTGTTGTCAAGGCTCTACTCTGGTGCCTTCTTACACTGTACTCGTCCTTCATCAGAGGATGTTGTTGCATCTCGTTAGTTTATCGGGAAGCTCAGTCCAGTAAAGTAGACGTCGTCGTAAGCCCAATGGAGCCATGCCAAGGGGCAGTTAGGTTTTCAGGCCATAGCACCCGAACTCTGGGTCTTAGGCCTTTTCGTACACGATACCAATCTTAGGCGCTCAGCCCCGCTGAAGGTGTCATCGCTTTCATGTGCACAGTCCTATCCCACGACCATTGTAGACTAAGGGTGCTCTCTTCTCCAAGAGAAGGTCACCGCACGCCTGCCACTCTTGCCCCCTAATGATTTGGTGGCTGTGTATTAGGTATTTTAAAAGCCCCCATGCTTGATATTTTGACCGCATGGGTCACCTGGTGTGAAACCACGATTTTGGAGCCACTCGGACCTTCCGACACGAAGCCACGATTTGGATACAACCACATCGAGGCAGCTTAGCGCAAAGCCAAGGTGTTAAGGGTTGCTTAGGGCGTTTCGATGCATGGTCGAGGTTAGGGGGTGGCCGCTTTCGGGTTGCTTGGCACGGAGCCAAGGCTTTATTTTACGGACGGATGAAGACTCTCCTAACTTAGGGGCAGTCTAGGTCATTTCATTTGTTAAAATGTCATGCATGCAAACCCCGTATGAATGTAAACACAAGATTGTAAGAATAATCAATTTTATTAAATGGAAACACAATACATGTACAAGCATTTCTTATGGTGTGCGTGTATGCCTTACCTAGGCTTGGTGCCGGCCTACTGATAATGTTTCCTGAGGTTGGCAACGTTCTAGGTTTGCGGGACCAACTTGTCATCTTAGGTGTGTTGTTTGTACGTTCCGTTCTGGAGGATTACTGAAATGAGGAATGGGCCCTCCCAACCTAGGGAGAGTTTGTTGCTGGTTACGGCCTTTCCCACTACCTTTATACTCCGGAGGACCATGTCTTCAACCTCGAGTAGTCGTGCCTTTACCCACTTGTTGTTCTACCATGTGACACGTTGCTGATAGGCTGCTGTCCTTAGGCAGACCGCGTCACGGACCTTTGGGAGCAAAATAAGGCATTCCCTGAGTCTCTGAGAGTTGGTGGCCAGATTGAAGCATTTGACATGCAGGCAAGGAAGTCCCACTTCGATGGGGATGACCGCTTTGAATCCGTAGTAGAGTTTGAAGGGCGTCTCCCTCATCGGTTTTCGCAGGGTCGTGCGGTATGATTAGAGCATGAAAGGCATCTTCTAGCTTGGTCTTCAGTTCGTGCAGTAGCATACGGTTGGTGACTACGACTTGCCTGTTTGCCTGAGGATAGGCCATGGACGTGTGGGCCAGCCTAATGCACAGGCTCGTGTAGTACTTGATAATCGTTTACCGGTGAACTAGGTTCTGTTGTCTGTCACTATGACTTCAGATATCCCAAAATGACAAACAATGTTCTGGTGGACGAATTCTGTTGCGTTCTACTTGGTGATTCGGGACAAGGGAACTGCTTCAACCTACTTGGTGAAGTAGTCGATTCCAACGATATGGAACTTCCTTTGTCTGGAGGCCAATGGTATAGGTCCAAGGATATCGAGCCCCCATTGCCTGAACAGCCATGGGGATTAGAGGCTATGCAGCTCCGTGTGAGGCTGATGAGCCATGGACCCATGGACTTGATAGCTTTCACACTTCTTCACGAAGTCTAAGGCATCCTACTTCATCGTAGGCTAGAAAAGACTTTGTTGCATAATCTTGAATGCGAGGTTTTTTCCTCTGATGTTTGAGCCTCAAATGCCGAGGTGGACTTCACTAATCACATACTCGGCTTCCTCAGGAGTTAGGCACTTTAGGTAGGGAGTGGAATACCCTCGCCGGTATAGGCTACCATCGATGATTTCGTACCAACCTGCCGTCTTCTTGATCCATTTAGCCTTGTCAATGTTCGTCGGTAGAGTTCCGTCCGTCAGATACTTGTGGTATGGGGTCATCCAATTGTCGCCCCCATTGACCTGCAGCATCTCCTAGTCTAGACCGTCCATGGTTGGTGCAGTCAGGATTTTCTGCATGCTCGAGGCGTACTGCTCTGGAGATCCCAAGGTAGCATCCCTTACCAATTGGTTGGCTTTCTAATTTTTAGCCTGGGGGATGTGCTCGATCTCAAAGCTTTCAAACGCTTGGATTTGGGCTTTTTTTCTCGCCAGGTACTTTGTGAGCTGCGGGTTTAATGCCTCGAAGGCTCCTTGGATCTGATTGACCACTAGCTCCGAGTCGTTGCACACGACTAGTAATTTCGCGGAGCATTCCTTTGCCAGATGAAGTCCGGTGAGAAGGATTTCGTACTCTGCCACGTTGTTAGTGGCAGGGAAAGCCAGCGTGACGGAGTACTTGATCTCTGTCCCTTTTGGAGTTCTAGGTACAACTCCGGCTTCGTTTCCTATCTGGGCGGATGATTCGTCGACATTCAAGATCCACACGGGAGTGTCCGGTGCATCCAGGCCTTTCGGGCTGTGCGGAACGCACAGAGTTGGGGTCGCCGCCTCCACGATGAAGTCCGCCAGAGCTTAGCCCTTTAGGGCTGATCATGGTCAGAATTTTATGTCGAACTCGCCCAACTCTATCGCCCACTTAACCAGCCGCCTAGAGGTCTTCGGCTTCTAGAGGATTGACTTCAGGGGTTGGTCCATCAGCATGATGATTCGTGCGCCTAAAAGTAAGGCCTCAACTTTCGTGTGGAACAGATGAGGGTCAAGGCAATCCTCTTTGCATGCGGGTAGCAAGTCTCCACGTCCGTCAATACCCTACTCACGTAGTACATTGGTCACTGCGTGCCCTTGTGCTCCCTGACGAGCACTGAGTTGAGCGCCGTGCTTGACGTGGCCAAGTAGATGTACATGTCCTCGCCCGTGGATGGTGAGCTCAGGAGAGGTGGGTTGACGAGATACGTCTTTAGCTCTTGGAATGCTTCGTCACACTCGTTCGTCCACCGGAATTCGGACACTTTTGTTCTTAACAACACCTTGAAGAAGGGCAGATATTTCTCGACAGACTTGTCCAGAAACCCCGATAGGGCTGCCAGTCACCCCGTGAGCTTCTGAACTTCCTTCATAGTCCGTAGAGAGCTCATGTTGAGGCTGGCTCTAATTTTCTCTGGGTTCGCTTGTATGCCACGCTGAGACACTATGAAGCCTAGGAATTTTTCAGAGGTTATCCCGAACACACACTTGGCCAGGTTGAGATTCATCCTGTGAGCTCGGAGTACCTCAAAGGTGTCTTCCAGATAATGAACATGGTCATCGGTTATTCTGGTCTTGACGAGCATGTCATCAATGTACACCTCTACGTTCTTTTCGATCTAGACTTCGAACATCTTGTTCATAAGACACTGACATGTTTCCCTGACATTCTTGAGGGTAATGTGCATAACCTTGTAGCAATATGTTCCCTGGTCGATCATGAAGGAAGTGTGTTCCTCATCGTCCGGGTCCCTCCTGATCTGGTTATAGCCTGAATAGGCGTCCATGAAGCTCAAGAGCTCGTGCCCGAACGTGGAGTCTACCAATTGATCAATCCGAGGGAGCAGGAAGCTATCTTTGGGATCGGCTTTATTTACGTCAGTGAAGTCCACACACATCCGCCACTTGCCGTTACTTTTCTTTACAAGCATGACATTGGATAGCTAATCCAGGTATTGGACTTGCCTTATAAATCCGGCTTCCAGCAGTCTCTTCACTTCCTCTCGGATAGCTATTAGCTTTTCGATGGAGAAATTCCTGTGCTTTTGCCTGACGGGATTATGGTATGGACCGAGGCCCAACTTGTGGACCATTACTCCGATGGGTATCCCAGGCATGTCGGCAGGGATCCACGAAAACACATCAGAGTTTTTTCAGAGGAAGCTGATGAGTCAGTTGCAGTTGGCTGTAGTAGGGGATCTGCCGATGTGTACGCACTTCTCTTATTCAGTGGGGTCCAGAGGGATCACTTCAGTCACTTCACCCGATTGGGCTTGCTGCAGCGTGGTTTCATCATGAAAATCCAAGTCTCCACCCATACGGTTTGGCACTGTTGGAGTGACTTGGGATGGGTAGTATGTCCGCCCTATCACTTGATCACGAAGCACCTCTCCTAGACTGCACGAAGTGAAAAACTTCACCTTTAGATGAGGAATTGAAGTAACAACCCCAAAGGTGGTGGGGAATGGTTTGCCTAGATGGCATTGTAGATGGATGACAAATGGACAATAGTACGTTAGCTCTTGTGTAGCTGTACGCGGGTAAGTTTCCGTCGTGATCTCTAGTTGGATCTCTCCCTATACAGGTATATGTTCATTATCTAGGCCGTACAGAGGGTCGTCGGCTACTTTTATCTGATTTCTCCTTAACCTAAGCTTAAAGAATGCATCAAGATACAGTAAATTTGGGGAGCTTTCATTATCAATAAAGACTCATTTCAGTTGGTAATCGACTATACTATCAGAAACGAGGGCGGATATAACAAGAAGATCAGAATGGGGGGAGGTTACATGTGCCATATTGTTGCTGCCAAAGCCAATGAGATCACTTCTATCCCCTACTCTTAATCTCTTGCTATTGGTTGCCTGCTCGGGTTGCGCCTACTTGCTACTCTTGACTGGTCCAGTTGAGATCATGTTGATCACACCGGCAGCCGTACGATTCCTCAGAGTCTCACTCGCCTCACTTTATGTGGCTGCAGGGGTCTGCCCTGAGCCTTTCATGAACCGTTTGAGGTGTCTATGGTGGATGGTTCCTCTATTTCTTGTTATAAGGTCTTACAGTTCTTTGTAGAATATCCTAAGTAGCGGTAGTACTGACAGTATTTTGTCTGGTCCCCGCAGCTCGGGCCCTTCGATGCTTTTGGCCACTTGAAGAACTTCTCATCCTAGATCTATATCAAAATGTTTGCACAGGTATAGTTCAGGGAGTTAGGGACGTTGTCCCGTACTCCTTTCTGGATGTCGATGTGGGCCGCAGCTGCTTGCGGCACTCCTAGAATCAGTTGCTATCGCCATTCTTCTTCTTCCCAACTGCTGGCTTGGGTCATTTCGGGGGTGGTCCGCACATTCGGGATGCTTCACCTCATTGGCATATTTCGTCGAGATATAGGCTCGAGTGATGGCCTCAACTTTTTGGATGGAATGAGGGTGCTAGTGTGACATGTGCTTGAAGAAGTCCCCTGCTACCAACATGCTAATGAAGGCGTTGAGCTTCAGCTCTCGAGGGAGTTGGGGGATTCGGTGTGATTCAGTGATGAAGCAGTTGAGGAACTGCTTCAGGCTTTTGTATGACCTTTGGTAGACGTGGACCAGATGCCAGGACTGCTTCTCTTCCCTTCAGCTTGAGGCGAATTGGCTCAAGAAGCAGTTTGCAAGCTCGTTGAAGGAGCGGATGGAGTTTAGCTGGAGGCCATAGAATCGAAGTAGCGCATCCCCTTTGAGAGTGATGGAATAACATTGGCACATCATGGCCTTGCTCACTCCATGGAGGGACGGTGAATGTGGAAGTAGTTGTGGTGGTCCATCGGATCCTTACTCTCGTCATATCCGTCCAGCGTCGGCATCTTGAACTTGCGGGGGAGTGGTTAGGTCCTGATGTCCATGGCAAAGGGTCACCTTCGCAAGTTAGTGGAAGACCGTCCGGACTTCTCATTGAACAGGTGGTTCCAAATCACCTCCACCTTTTCCTCCATCGGTGGGTTGGACCCACTCCTCCGCGCATTGATGATGTCGCAGAGCTCCGTGTGAACCTGCGGGTTCTGCTAGACGTGCTGGTCGCGAAGGCTTCCGACATGTGACGGCCGCGTGGTGCACGAATCGACGGCTGTTTGCCTCATTTCGTTGTGGGAGTTACGGGGGTTGCGCAACTCTAGGCTCTTCTCTCGGTTGTCCCAGCTAGGGTGGCTTCTAATTGCTATCTAGGCCCTACTGCTGGAGGCCGCCTGGGCCTCGGTATCGTCAGGTAGATCTGATCTACCCCTGGGTGCTCTGGTGCGATGCCTTCCTCCCTGAAGGATGACGCCTAAGATGCTAGAGGAGGATCCCCCATCCATTGCGTGCCCGTCTAGTTGTAGAGGGCCTGAAGCATCAGCCTCATGTCGCCCATCTCGGCGGCCAGCTGGTGGACATTAAGCTGTGACTGCTTGTTCACACGACTACCCACCGAGGGGTCGTCGCCGTGAGTGGCTGCGTCTCTTGCTGGGGCGCTGGCTTGTGCCTTGGTGTTGACCATCTTGACGTAAGGGATTGAGTGTTAAAGGGAGATGCTAGACTTTTTGTCGTGTTTCCACAGACGTTTCCAATTTTGCATCTCGGGTCCCTTGTTATTGTATGAATTATGGAGCCTCCGAATTCTTCATTCAGGTCGGGTTTTGAGAGTGTCCAGTCTCCATCTCTATTAACCTAAAACTTGTACAATATAAACTACAAATAAGATGTTAGAGGTCGGCGAAATTTCACCCATAAAAAACACTTCGACGCTCAAGCCAGTGACTTCCTACAATTAATAGAAAGGGGTGCACATTTAGAGGTGCGCGAAAATATGCAGCGTGTGCGGTGGGAGTGTGTGAATGTAAGAGTATGGGACTCGTTAAGAATTTTATGGGAAGTCTGACTCCCTGGATGCACCGCAATGGGTGGCTCACTTAGGTGGCCTGAGAGAGGCCGTGAGAGATTGGCGCAGGGCGTAAGTTTGAGAGTAGGAACTCGAGAAGTGTTTGTCTCAGTGCCCAGGCTTAGATTAGCGATTAGGTATCTGATCCCCTCTTCTGTGAAAGGAGAGGTAATTTATAGACTCCCTGGTGTGGGGCTTTGGGCGCGAGAATCTTTCATGCAGGAATTCGCTTGTCATTCATCGCTGGCAGCAGTCGATGGTGTCAGTTGTTGCCTTGTGGCGATAAGGAGACCATGGTGCGTCGCTGGCTACGCTTGGTCTGCCTCTTGCGTAGGATTGGCTGAACAGTTGCAGAGAGCAGCACGAGCCATGGCTGGCAACGTTGACCTTCCCCTCATTGACTCGTCCCCTCTACGCTGCACCTGCCACCTGCAGCTGCATTAATAACTTGCAGGAGGCGCCAATTGGCTGCAGGTATTGGGTTGTCACGTAGGCTGCTTCAAGTTTTGGGTTGAGTTGGTCGTCCGAGCTACTGCTACCTGAATCGGGTCTTGTGATCCCTGGGCCTCACC
>JAODPA010143521.1:0-15612 GCA_025585075.1 Nepenthes mirabilis | reverse complement strand
ATATATATATATATATATATTATAACAACTCTCCTTCTGGTACGGTCAACGATATGATCGCTGTGAATGATGGGTGGGCATTCAGCTTGAACATACTTCTTCTATTCTATTTTTTATTGCAATCGTGGAAAGAAAGCTTTAACTTAAGCCAATGCATTATTTACCCTTAACGCGTCCTCCTCAAACGACTACGAGATCATTCCAAGTACTCGTTCAGGCTTTAACTTAGCCGGCAGGGTTATCATAAGGAGAGTCATTTTTATTGCTTATATTTCAGTCAATTAATAGAAGGAAGAAGGGAGAAAATCTAAAGCTGTGTATCCATGTGTCTTGTATTTCTACATGTTATTTCCCCCCCCCCCCCCCCGCCCCCTACACTGGAACCGTTACTGTGCAACTAATCGTGGAAGATGGAAGAAGACATTACAGGTTCCAAGGGCCAAGAGAAATAAATTGCTGATGGGGGAAGGCTTGCTAAATCACCGAGACAGACATCGAGGGCGGGGATTCAGGATACTCAGACAGTTCGATGCCATATTTACCCAGTAGTATAAGATGTTCTGAAATTTACAGCCTGTCCTCAACTTCATGGCCATTCATTTCCTTTGGTTGAGCAGTTGGATTCGGCATCTCATTGACGGGTTTAGCGTCACTCGACTCCTTGATATTCGAGAGTTTACCCTGTCGCAGTTCATGAACCCATTCTGACTTCTACAACGGATAACCGAACTGAAAATCGATTGGATAATAAGTCCCTAACCACAACCATCCATGTAACACAAAATATGTTATTAATCTTAAAACACAATAAAGATTGAGAGCAAAGTAGTCTTGAGCATCATAGATCTTTCTTTCTTCGAAGATGCATGTTAGGGAACTTCCAAAAATGATCGATAGGAAGAAGAAAGAAGAATTTCCTAATGGGAAGTAGGGAGCTTAGTGTTGGGGTCACTCCCTCATGGTACTTATATCCGCAGACTCCATTGAGAAAAATGAACGATGACCTTTTTAGAGTGGTTCGAGAAGCCTGTCATGCGGACGAGGACTTATCGGAGGCGTTATGTCCGAGAGGTTATTGAGGATATGGACGAGGACCCTGAAAGCGTAGGCATTGATTTTATCTCCGTAAATCTGCTGTAGCAATGTTTTGCAGGTGGGCTGGTCACCCACTCTGATTGGATGTTGTGGCGGCTACAATGTGTCAGGCCTACCATTCTGGCATGCCAGGCGTGCGCCTGTCATAACAGGCCTAGGCCGCATGGTCTTGCCAGCCTAGCGCCAGTAGGGTGGTCGAGTGTCCACTAGGCCCCTTGTGTATATAAAAGCTTGTGTACCCTTACTTGTGAGGCATCCATTGCATCTTGAGTCTTGGAGTGCTTGTGCCGTGTCTTGGAGTGAGCCTTGAGAGAGCTGTGAGCAAGCCTTGTTTGTAAAGATAGAGTGAAAAATACTTTTAGAGAGAGATTGTACACTTGAGATTATTTTCTTTTTGTTTGAACTTGTGTAGTTAACACACTTGTAAACAATCCATTTTATAGTGCATTCTTTAATGGTTTTTCCTTTGATTGAACAAGGGTTTTTCACGTTAAAATCTCGTCTATTCTCGCTCATTTTTCTATCTCTACTTTTGGTTGTCCGTCCGAAAGCTCTGCTCTATATTGTTGTCTTAATATTTTGTCCGCTCGATCACCGTGTCTTCCATTCTTGCACTAACAAGTGGTATCAGAGCTTTTGGTTCTTTGACCAGTGGTCTTGTTGCTGGCTGCCATGGAGGTTGGAAGCAAAATGATTTGCTTAAATGGAACAAATTTTGACACCTGACAGAGCAAGATGTCAAACTTGCTCTTTGTAAAGTCCATGCATAATCCCATTTTTGCCACAGAAAAGCCGACGGCAAAAACGGACGAGTAATGGACGTTGGAGCACAAGCAAGTGTGTGGGTACATCCGACAGATCATGGACGACAACGTACAATCACGTTCACGGAGAGACGAATGCCAATCAGCTTTGGGAGAAGCAGGAAAAGCTCTATGCCTCCAAGACTGGAAATAACAAAATTTATCATTTGATGAGGCTGATGTAAATCCGGTACAAGGATGGCTCATCTGTCGCCAACCACCTGAATGAGTTTCAGGGCTGCGTGAACAGGCTGATTGGCGTGGGATCAAGTTCGAGGATGAGGTCCTCGGACTCTGGTAGCTAGCAACCCTCCCGGACACATGGGAGATTATGAGGATTACCATAGCCAATACAGCTCCTAACGGCGTGGTGACTTTAGAGATGGCCAAAGGAGCTGTGCTGAACGAGGAAGTGAGACGACGTTCCCAGGGCACATCCACCTCTCAACACTCCGAGGTCCTTGTTACCAAATCAAGGGGAAGGAGTCGAGGACGTGGCCTAAAGTCTGAAGACAAATGGCGGAGTAAGTCACGTTCTCGGTACCAGGACATGGAGTGTCACCATTATGGCAAGAAGGCCCATATCAAGAAATTTTGTTATAAGTGGAAGCGTGAAAACGCTGGAAAGAGGGGCAAAAAGAGACGAGGTGAGGAAGAGTCCTCGGTCTTTGTTGTTACAGGAGGTGATCTCCTTTTAGCCTGTGAGTTTGAGGACTCTGTAAGCGTGGCTGAGCAGGCTTCTGATTGGGTGGCGGATTCTGGAGCATCCATCCACATCATCTCCAGGAGAGAGCTGTTCTCCACTTACACTCCGTGTGCCCCAGGGAATGGATGAGGAGACGTCTCCTTGCTGACGAACAGTGGAGCCCGACTGATTTTGAGAGACGTTCGACACATCCCTGATATTCTTATGAATATCATCTCAGTAGGATGGCTAGATGATGAAGGCTACTGCAGCGTCTTTTGTGACTGTAGTTTCAAGTTGACAAAGGGCTCCATAGTGGTTGCCCGAGGAGTAAAGGTCTTAGGCCTTTACGCATTGAAAGCCTAGGCCGAGGTGGCAGAGGTGAGTGCCACAAGAAGTGTGGAGTCCTCGGGCCTGTGGCATAAAAGGCTCGGACACATGAGTGAGCGTGGCATAAGTCATCTCGTCAAGAAGGGTCTCATACCAAAGATGGATGGAGACAGGCTGAGGACCTGCCCTCACTGCATGGTAGGGAAGTAGCGCAGAGTCTCCTTTCAAAGAGACGTATCTTCTAGGAGGTCCAAGATACTAGAGCTCATTCACAACGATGTGTGTGGTCCCCTCCCGGAAAGGTCATTCGGAGGAGCACAATACTTTGTCTCCTTCATTGACGATTGCTCGAGGAAGTTGTGGGTATTCCAGTTGAAGACCAAGGATCAGGTTGCAGGAACCTTTGAGCAGTTTCATGTCCTCATTGAGCGAGAGACCGGGAGGAGGTTGAAGGCCGTCCGGAGCGACAAGGGCGGAGAATACATTGGGACATTTGATGCTTATTTCAGAGCTCGCGGTATCAGACATCAGAGAACTCCACCCAAGCCACCACAGTTGAATGGCATGGCCAAGAGGATGAATCGTACCCTGATGGAAAGGGTCAGGTGCATATTATCCGAGGCTAGGCGTCCAGGATCTTTTTAGGCCGAGGCCTTAAAGGCGGCCGCCCACGTGATTAACCAGTCGTCCAGTAAGCCTCTGGACGGAAAAGTTCCAGAGAAGATTTGGGCCGAGAAGGAGCCAGCGTACAGCCATCTTCGGACTTTCAACTGCAAAGCCTTTGTTCATTTTTTGAGAGATGAGAGGACCAAGTTGGAGCCAAAGACAAAGCAATATGTTTTTCTGAACTATGGCGATGACGAATTTGGGTATAGGCTGTATGACCCAAAGAAAAAGAAGTTGGTTCGGTCCCGAGATGTGATCTTCATTGAGGACGAGACCGTTGTGGACATTGGGAAGGAGCAGAAGTTTCAACCCAGTACTTTTCGGACGGACAGAGTTGATATTGATGCTGTCCTTCCAGTGCCTCTTGAGTCTGATGTTGACAGATCAGGAGTGGCAGGCAACTATAGTGAGGCGGTTCCAGCACCTCAGGAAGATCAAGTTGAAGATCTGGCCCTCAACAGGCTGAGGGGGCCCCTGTGAGACGGTCGTCCAGAGAGAGACGTCCGTCCGTCCGCCTTCCAGCAAGTGAGTTCGTCCTCCTCACTGATACTAGAGAACCAGAATATTTTAATGAGGTCATGTGTAGTGCTCAGAAGGATAAATGGTTGGAGGTCATGAAGGAAGAGATGGCATCTCTTCATGAAAACCATACCTTTGAGCTGGCTAAATTGCCAAAGGGAAAGAAGGCCCTGAAGAACAAATGGGTCTTCTGGCTGAAGGCGACTGAGGACACGAGTAAGCCAAGACACAAGGCACGGCTTGTGGTGAAGAGCTTTGGTCAACGTAAGGGTGTTGACTTTGACAAAATTTTTACACCCGTTGTGAAGATGTCCTCGGTCCATATAGTGCTCGGACTGGCAGCGGCTTTGGATCTAGAGATAGAGCAATTGGATGTCCGGATAGCTTTTCTCCATGAAGATCTTGAGAAAGAGATCTACATGGAGCAACCAGTTGGTTTTGAAGTTATGGAAAAGGAAGGACTGGTCTGTCGTTTGAAGAAGAGCTTGTATGGGTTGAAGCAAGCTCCAAAACAGTGGTACCAAAAGTTTGAGTCTGTTATGGTCAGACATGAATACCATAAGACTACTTCCGACCACTGTGTCTTTGTCTAGAGGTTTTCAAAAAATGACTTTGTCATCCTCCTCATTTATGTGGACGACATGCTGGTTGTCGGACAGAATAGCGCTCGGATCAAGGAGCTGAAAGAGCAACTGGGGCAGTGTTTCGCCATGAAAGACCTCGGACCGGCGAAGCAGATTCTGGGAATCAGGATATTTTACGATCGAGGGGACAAGAAGCTCTAGTTGTCCCAGGAAGGCTATGTTAAAAAGGTGCTTCAGCGGTTCAACATGGAGAGCTCCAAGCTTGTCAGTACCTCTTTGGCCAACCATTTTAGGCTGAGCAAGTAGTAGTGTCCGTCCTCGGACACTGAGAAGGCGCGCATGAGTAAGATTCATTACTCTTCAGCCGTTGGCAGCCTAATGTACGCGACCGTGTGTACGCGGCCGGACATTGCTCATGCGGTTAGCCTTGTGAGCAGATTTCTCTCAAACCCAAGGATGGAGTATTGGTCCACAGTAAAGTGGATTTTCAGATATCTCCGTGGGACCTTCAAGACGGGTTTGCAGTTTGGAAGAGAAAAGTCTCAGCTGATTGCGTTCACAAACGCAGACATGGCCGGGGACGTTGATTATCGGAAATCAACGTTCGGATACTTGGTGAAATTTGCGGGAGGTGCGGTCTCCTGGCAGTCCAAGTTACAAAAGTACGTCACTCTCTCGACTATGAAAGTAGAGTTCATTACCGTGATCGAGGCCTGTAAGAAAATGCTTTTGATGAAGAGGTTCGTCCAAGAGTTGGGTTTAAGGCAAGAGAGGTACTTGGTCCTCTGTGATAGTCAAAGTGCCACTCACTTGTATAAAAACTCCTCATTTCATTTGATGTTAAAGCACATTGACGAGCGTTATCATTGGGTGAGAGATGTTTTTAATGATGGGCAACTATCAATTGGAAAGGTCCGCTCGGATGACAATGGCTGGGACATGTTGACTAAAGTTTTGCCGAAGGGAAAGCTGGAAGCTTGTTGTGACATTGTTGGTTGGACTAACTTCACTCCCACTCGGTCGTGAGAGGAAGTTTGTTGGGGTCACTCCCTCGTGGCACTTATATCCGCGAACTCAATTGGGGAAAATGGACGATGACTTTTTTGGAGCGGTCCGAGAAGCCTGTCATGCGGACGAGGACTTATTGAAAGCGTTATGTCCGAGAGGTTGCTGAGGACATGGACAAGGACCCTAAAAGTGTAGGCATTAACTCTATCTCCGTAGGTCTGCTGTAGCAATGTTTTGTAGGTGGGCTGGTCACCCACTCTGATTGGATGTTGCGAGGGCTGCAAGGTGTCAGGCCTACCATTCTGACATGCCGAACGTGCGACTATCATGGCAGGCCTAGGCGATATGGTCCTGGCCTAGGCGGCATGGTCCTGCCACCCTAGTGCCAGTAGGGTGGTCGGGTGTCCATTAGACCCCTTGTGTATATAAAGGCTTGTATGCCCTTACTTGTGAGGCATCCCTTGCATCTTAAGTCTTGGAGTACTTGTGCCATGCCTTAGAGTGAGCCTTAAGAGAGCTGTAGGCAAGCCTTATTTGTAAAGATAGAGTGAGAAACACTTTTAAAAAGAGATTGTACACTTGAGATTGTTTTCTTTTTGTTTGAACTTGTATAGCTAATACACTTATAAACAATCCATTTTATAGTGTATTATTTGGTAATTTTTTCCTTGATTGAAGAAGGGTTTTTCATGTTAAAATCTCGTGTGTTTTCACTCGTTTTTCTATCTCTACTTTTGGCTGTCCGTCGAAGAGCTCTGCTCTGTATTACTGTCCGAGTGTTTTGTCTGCTTGGTCATCGTGTCTTCCGTTCTTGCACCAACATTTAGTTAATATCAATTAATTGAGGGGGCATATGGCTCAATGCTTTAATTGAAGAGCTAATCGCTCAAATTAAGGGATATGATTACAATATAATCAATTAATATTGTGAAGTCATTGTTAGCTTTTTAAGTTTATAAAAGTTGTTGAATGATTATCACATGCAATCATGTGTTAGATCAAGAAGTTTTGACTTGCCTCAAATTAAATCAATTAGGAGGCCTAGGATCCATCGAAGCATTCTACATTATTAATTCATCAAAATAGGCAGACTTTGCAAGATCGATTATTGCACATTACCAACTTACAAACCTATTATAAGACTCATTTCTGAACTACATAGCAACTTTGTATCTGAGATGGACATGTCAGACCACTGCTTTAATAGTTTGGAAGGGGAAATTGGCCCATTACAGTGGGTCGACTATCTCCCTACAAAGAAACATGAAGGCAGGAGAAGAGTGCATTATGCATTGTATGGAAGAAATGATCATGATTCTATCTAATTGAATTGAAGCAATGTCTTTTCAAAATGGGTGGAGGACATGACGAGATTTCAGACTCCATATCCCGAGGTACAGGAAGTGGTTCAACAGCACCGAAGGTAACCAAGTTAGATTTTTCTTGTTACGACAGCATGGAAGATCCTACCAGATAGATTTGCCGCATGGAATACTTTTTTGAATTCTAGCAAACCGAGGAAACCGATTGTCGTGTATCGTTTAAATGGGGCTGTCCAACTATGGTACCAAAGCTTCAAGACGAGGCATGAAGGAGTTAATTGGGACCACTTCAAATACGAGTTCTAGCTATGATATGGAGTCTCACAGCACCAAAAATTTTTTTGGTGACCTTTACAAGTTGAGGAAGCCGGGAAGCATCCCAGACTACTAAAGAGAGTTCGATAGGTTGCTCCGCCCTGTCAGAGTCCTTTCAAAAAAGTAAGAAGTCGGATGTTTTACCAACGGCCTTAAGTAAGGCTTAAGGGTGGATGTACGAGCATGCACCCCCTCAACACTATCTGCGGCTAACAGATTTGTAAAGATTTACATAGCGATGGAATGGAGGAGACGACGAACTGGAAGGAGAATGGGAGAAGGAGGCAGAACAGGGACGCAGGAGGCGGACGCAAATATCATTCCATTCCAGTTAATGAAAAGACAAACCCCAATGCCCTCTTTATAACACAGCAAACAATGGTAAAAAAGAAGGAAAAAAGAAAATAAAATAGAAAAGGAAAATAAATATACACGAATATATACATAATATATTTGCCTATTTTTCTATTTTCCTAATACCCCCCCGCAATGTGGAGCATATATGTTAATTATGCCCAACTTGGATAAGTGGATCTTCAAACGATGGGCGGACAAGATCTTGGTGAACATATCGGCAAGTTGATTATGAGTGGTCACATAATGAGTCATGATACTGCCGTCTTGAATTTTGTCACGAACCAAATGACAATCAAGCTCAATGTGTTTGGTTTGTTCATGGAAAACAGGATTGGCGGATATGTGGAGAGCAGCTTGATTGTCGCAGTAGAGGTCAGCGGCATCAGACTGAAGTACCCGCAAATCAAGTAGGATATAACGGAGCCACGATAATTCGCAGCAAGTGGTAGCCATGGATCGATATTCTGCTTCCGCCGATGAGCCAGAAACAACTGATTGTTTCTTACACTTCCAGGAGATAAGAGAGTCCCCAAGAAAAATGCAATAGCCAGTGATGGATCGTCGAGTGTCAGGACAGGAAGCCCAATCTGCATCACAGAAAGCTCGAAGTTGAACGTTAGAAGTGGAAGAGAATAATATACCTTATCCCGGATTTTGTTTGAGGTATCGCAGTACTTGATAAGCTGCATTCATATGACTAGATCTTGGTCGAGTCATGAATTGACTCAAAATGTGAACAGCGTAACATATATCAGGTCTTGTGACGGTGAGGTACAGGAGTCTGCCAATCAGTCTTCAGTAGACGCTATACAGTTCCAGTTTCTTTGCTCAGTTTTAGATTTTGGTCCATTGGGAGTTTAAGAGGTTTGGAACCAAGGGAACCTAAATCGGCTAAAATATCAAGTGCATATTTTCTTTGACAGATATGGATACTTGTCGATGAGCGTGCAACTTCAATCCCAAGGAAATATCATAAAACACCTAGATCTTTAATTTTAAAGGTACGATTAAGGTATGATTTAACTGAATGAATAGGAGCCAAAGAACTACTAGCCACAATGATATCATCAACATATACAAGCAACACTGTAAAGGATTGATCATCTTGTTTGGTAAAGAGGCTGTAGTCAGCTTTGGATTGAGTGAAGCCATAAGCAATGAGAGAGGTAGAAAGCTTGGAATACCACTGCCTAGAAGCTTGTTTAAGGCTATATATGCTTTTTAACAGTCTACAAACTTGATCCGATTTCCCTTTAGTGAAAAATTAAAAAAATTAATATATTCAGATATATTAATATATAACTAAACTTGATATTACACCTAAAATCATGAATAGCAAAACATAATAAGCAAGTTTTTGATCTATGGAAGATAGAGTACATAGATGGCCTAATCAATTGACCTAAATTGTAGATGATATAACTCAAGATTATTAAGAGTATGTGTAATCTTTTCTCAAATTGGTCTTTTAAATATTTAGTTCTCTGATTTTATATATACTTTATATTTCTACATGTATTTACATGGATTATGATTTAAAATGTGTGGATTAGCCCACGGATGGATAATAGGAATGTCTCATAATATAGATATATGTTAAGCCCCAGAACATGTTTTATACTTCTATGTTGCCATTTCGGCCTCTGATTTTAGCATATGAAATTATGAGAGTTGGATCTAGAACTATGGTATGTATCCCACGTGGATGTGCTGACGATCACAATTATGTGGTGTGACCTGAGATTATATGATATGATATCATCATGAGATTCCCTTCAGTTGCGGTGAGATCCTTCTGTGTGCCGCCTTTTGATTGGGCTGTCGGCTCCTGCAAGTTGCCCCCTTTCTTCGTCTTGGGTTTTTTTGTAGAAGTCCTTCACCCATCATAAGCGGATGTTCCAGAGAGAAGTTTTGGCTTCTCTCTGGGTTCTCAAATTTCAAATTTAAAATTTGACTTTCGGTGGGTCTCTCGCCTCCTCAGATTAGGGCTGAGCTTCCATGCCTCAAGCTGATGTGGCTGCTGGAACATTTAGTCCCTATTCTGGTTTCGATGCGGAAGTTCCGTCTAGCTTGCTGTTTGTTGCAGCTTAGGAATTTGACCGGTTCCAGTCTCCTGTAATCTACCGGTTCTGTCTGTGGACATGTTTTGTGATTGGGAGCATGTGCTTTGTTAGGTGTGATTGAGATTTGGGCTGATCTGCCATACCCGGGTAAGGTGGAGGATGAGCTCCCCTGCATCTGGTGTGGTTGGATTCTGTCTAGAAAATCATTGACTACTTTGTTGTTCCCTCTTTGTTTACTGAGGAGCAAATCTCTGCTGCTGCGATGTGATTTTGAGGTTGTTGTGCTTCTGTTGCTATCTTGAAGATGCCAAAGCATAAGAATGCCAATCTTAATGCCGGTTTGGTTTTGGCCGGGTTGGCATTGCTAATCAACTGCCAACTTCGAATTGTGGCCGATTTGGAATTGCAGACTAGGCACATCAATTGCCGGGTGACTCTGAGTCCGACTTGGCATGCGGTACATGGAATGTCTATTGCTGAACTGGCCTTGCACTTCATCTGCCGATTCGACTTATGGCTGGTTTGGTATATTTGTGGCTGTTTTCAATTGCCGATTTCAAGGTTGATTTGACTTTCGGCTGATTTGGCGTTACTGTGGCCGAATTGAATTGTCGGTTTCATTTTCAGTTGATCATGTTGGGCAGCTTGACGCTATTTTGGTTGGTGTTGACAAATGCCGATGTGGCTAGAGTGATTGAAGCTTTGCTGATTTCAGCTTTGCTTCCCTTTGCTGGAGCACTATTTCTCTCTCCATGTTGTGCTGCCGTTGGTAGTTGCGATGCCGGACTGTGGCTAGCTCCATTGTTTGTCTCCGATTGTTATACTGCTGGTATTGGAATGAATGCTGCGGTGGGCTTAATGTGTGCTGTGCTGTGTAGCATTGCAGAATGCTTTGCTGCTGTGTTGCTGCGGTGGTCTACTGGGCTGCTGTGGCTACTGGGGTTGTTGTGCCCCTTCTCTGGCTGTGTTGCGTAAGCTTCGTCTCTGGTGTAAGCCGGGTTGCACAGGATTTTCTGCCGGAATGGAGAATTGCTGGCGAGGAACTTGCGTAATCCAGTTTCTGCCCTCTTTGTTCCCGGTTTGGATTGTTGCTGCATATGCTAACGTGGCCGGATCGAGGATTGATTCATTGCTGGTTTGAATGTTCTCCTGATGATGTGGCCTGCCTTAGTAACTTTGCCGGTTTGCCGGAATGGCTTATGATTCTGCTGAGAGTTAATGTGGCTTAAGCTGCCCTTTGGTTCGCGGGAGTGGCTGAGTTGGCAGAGTGTTGCTGATGCATTCCGATCGATTTTCTGCTGCTAGTACCTTGCTGGACATGGTTCTACTGTTGGGTCTAACTGTGTGTTAATCCAGTCTTAGTACTGCCTTGGATTGGCTTGTTTTGCTTGAAAAAAGCTCTAATGCTGTTGATGTGGTTTCCTTGTGTGTAACATCAGACAGCTTTTAATTTTTTTTTGGTTGAACTTTGTTCTCATGGAGGACCCCTATGGAGGGTGTCTTTTTTTGCTGTACAAACTGCTCGGGAAATGCCCTAACGTTTTATGCATTATCTCCAAGTCAAAATACTTGGATTTAATGCATAGGTTGTGTAAATTTTTTTTCTCCCATTAATCTAAAATACTTACTTACCAAAAAAAAAAGATATCATCATGAGAATTGATTGGGTTATTATTTATTATGATTATACTCCGAAGGGACTGTTTAATATGGACGATACTTTAGTACGAGATATTTCCTCGATTTTCAATAAATTTGATGGATATTGTAGTTTGTTTTATATATTTATACGTTACATCTCATTTCGTCTAATTTATATGTACTGTTTTATGATTATAATATTTTTTGAATTTTAATCCGAATAGAAATCCGGGATATTACATTCTCCCCTTATAAAAATTTCGTCCTTGAAATTTACGTATATCACTTTTTACCTCAATTATCAAATAATGAGGATATTCATCTAAACTTCATCTTTGATCTTCTCAATAGACTTCATTGATCAAATGATTTATCCAAATATGATCCTTAACAAATAAGGATATCTCTTGAAATCGTCATTGAGATCTCTTAACGCTTCATCAACTAGAAGATTCCTCGAAAGTATAATGGTCAATGGAAACATATTATTCATCTGTACCAAATCCTTTCTATCCTAAAAACTAAACCACTGCCTTAACCTAAAATACTTCTTGTCGATCAAAAACAACTTCAACCCAATTATATGCGAATGATCATTCATATGAAATACATCGTATTCATTCATCAAATTTAGAAATAAGGCCAATTTATAAGTCGCCTTTCCGATCTGCTGAAAATTTCGAATATCTCAATGAACTTCTACTTCAAATACCCTTTGATTCCAAAATTTAAAATTCTTCTCTTCAAAAAAACTTCCAGAAACATCTGACTAATCTTTTCGAACCTCTAATTAGGTTACAATTCTAATCTCCTACTTTAAACCTCAAATCAAATCTTATGATCGATAGCCGTATATTTATACACTTTTTCTGCACCACTCTAATCGATTATCAACCTCAAATCAAATCAAAAGCCTCGAAGTATGAATACCTTACAATCTTCTCATTTCGACAATAGGCCAACGATTAATCTTGGGAATGACATCTTGATAAACAAGCGACAACCAATTTCACTAGCTCATCTATCATCTGCCTCAAATCTCGACAAACAATGAATCGTCTTTATCAGCTAAACCATCATCAGCTAGCTCATTCTCATCCAAATGGTCACCAAAATCCTTTACTGTTTAAGGCAGACCCGAAATAAAATTTTGAAGGCTTCTTCTGTTCGACTTCCTCCTTTAGGCACAGATACACCTGGCCACGTAAGTCGCGATCTCATACTTCATATTTTACTTACCGGCTTTGACTCAAGATCAAATCGCCATCAAACTCTCTATCTACTCCGCTAGGTGGACAGTCTTCGATGTTCACTTAGAACTTAGACCACTCGAACTCAACTATAGCTGCTAATGACCTCATTTGCTCCCAAGCTTCTATCCAATCAACTTTCGAGCTTTCATCCAATCAATTAAGACTCTAATGAGAGAATTCTCGATAGCATGCTTCCTCTCAAACGTACAATGGGAAGACACTTTGTACCATAGGCTTGAGGTTACAGGCTTGATCGCACCCAATTTCATGATGGCTCGTCCAAAAAGGAACTTCATCTCTGATTTTTATAAAAGCTTATTCCACAAATAGGAACTTCGTTCGAATTCCAATCCTAACAGCAAAGAGGAAATCCCTCTAGCTAGTCTTCCCACTAGCATCCTCACCATAGAACCATCACGTAAAATCCTTCAGACTGTGCCACATTTTGAACTTTTTTTTTAGATAATGTACCTGACTATACTAAATCCAAACATATATAGATTTTTCTTAGAAGTGTCACTAAACGCTACATATCTTTTTGATCCATCAGAGATCAGCAAAATTAACGCTGACAATAATTTATTCTTCAATTATTAAAAATTTTTCTCACTATGATCACTTCAATTAAATACTAGTCGCTTCTATTCCAAGGGCGCCAATGTTACTACAATCCTTGAGAAACATTCAACAAATCTCCCATTAAGACCAACTAGATCCAAAAAACTCCACACTTCTATGACCTTAGTCGGTCTTTTCTAATTCTCCACTACTTTCATCTTCTTCGGATTTGCAAATGTTATATTTAGAAATAATATGACCCAAAATGATACTTTCTCATAATTTGTAGTAGACTTTTCAATCGGATCTCATACTCTTCAAAATTTTTCAAATAAATTAAAATATCGTTGACAAAATCACCACAACAAACCCAAACACGGTTAAAAATTCGATCAATAACATCCATAAAAGTTGCTATAATACTCAATAATCTAAAAGCACCATCATGACTACGCAACGGAAACACCTTGATCTAAGAGCTGTTCTATGAACATTCTCTCATTTAATCCTTAACCAATGATACCTCGAATACAGCTCAATCTTAAAGAAAATCTAAACTTCTTGGAATGGATCAAACAAATCCTCAATCCTTGGAAGGAGACATATATTTGATTCCTAAATAATCCACACATAAACTCATCGATCCATTCTTTCTTCATTAGAGAACACTGAAGCTCTCCACGCCAAGACACTCAGCTAAACAAAACCTTTTTTTTCAAACAAATTCTGCAATTGTTGTTTCAATTTCTTCAATTCAAATGGAACTACCCCATATAGAGCCTTCGAAATAGGTGCAGTTCCAAGCACAATATCGATAGCAGATTCAATCTCCCGATCAAAAAATTATCCAAATAAATCATCTAAAAAAGCATGTACAAACTCGCAGATGACCAAAATGTCTTCAATGGTCATAGAATAACCCCTAAATGTGACCATATATGCCAAATGAGTTTAACACTGATCTCTTACCAGATGACTCGCATGTAATGTGAAAATTAACCCTTAAGCTTTCTTACTGATCCTTTCTTAGACTCAGGGAATTCATATCCCAGAATGCAAAATGGAATAGTCATGCCGAAATAGTCTTCCACAACGGAGGATCTGGTTCAAACTTCACAAACTGTATATGCAAAATGCTCTGCTAGAAACGTTTGACTCATATCTAGATGTCTAGAATCCGGAAACTTGTGATTTGAATGATCCTTTGACAAATAGCCTATCTGGCTACAATTGAAGCAGACTCCATTCTGACAAAGAAAACTCATCTCGCGTACTTCTTCCAGCAAAACTTGCAGGCTAACCTTACAAACTCAAACTTTGAGGAAGAAGATTTTACTTCATCTGACTTTTCTTTAACTTGTCATTTGAAGGATAAATGAGTCCACCCTTTGAGCTCTTGCTCCAACACTTTGACTTCTTCTCGAAAAATTTCTCTTAGAACTACTCCTACTCAATTAACAAATCCTGGTTCAGATCCTCACCATAAATTCAGAGTCAAAACGGTATCGACAACTTCCAGATTGAATCTTAAAATCCTCAACTACTATCCTACTTCAACAAAATTTTCAAATTCTTCAACCCCTGCCTGAGCATTGTTTTAGGAGGCCAAACCTTGAACTCTTCGTCCATCGATTTACAACAATGAAAGATTTGTGAAAACGATTATCCACTTGATCACAGCGACGAGTGGGAATGGACAACCCTTGAGTTTTTCTCTTACTCCAGCCGCAACTTCAAACTTCTATACGATTAGAATCATCGCTGCCAACAAAAGTAGACTTGCACTCCTTGTCCTTCTTCTGGCAAAAGTTGCTCATCAAAACTTCACAACTTCTCTTGCGAAGATAAACAAATTAAATTGAAGAATCTTTATTTCCTCACACGGACACAACAATCACTTCTCGCTTTGTGCGTGCCATCCTTATGTAGAGCCAAGCTAATCTTCTATACATTGTTCTAATTTTATCGGATGTCTCCGAAGAGACATTCCAAGCATGTCTTTGAAGAGACATTTCAAGCGATCTCTTCATTCTCCTGGCCTAAGATAAGATGCTAAAAGTCCTACTATCGATTCGCCTACATCTACCCAATCAAAACCTCATTCTACTCCATGAGATTTCAAACCAACTCACTTTATCACTTACCTCTTTGCCGACCGAAATCTCCTTTTACTTCATGAGATTTCGGACCGGCATCATTCAAAGCTGCTACTTTTTTTTCAAAATCGCAAAACCAACAGAATCTCTACATATCCACATCAATTAAACAAATCCTCCTTTAATCGCTATATCAATCCACGTATTACGTCGCTCGTACTATTCATCATGATCAAATTATTATCCTTCCAATCCAAACCCAAACCCAAACCTTCACAATTTGAGCTTTTGATTCAAACCAAAGCTTTTACAACTCA
>JAODPA010143510.1:0-15613 GCA_025585075.1 Nepenthes mirabilis | reverse complement strand
GGATTTAAAAATATATGTATTTTATCTCTGATTTAATAGATCTAATAAGATATATCTCCAAAATCTTCCTCCTACTCTTTCTCTCACTTCTTTTCCTTCTTGGTGCTTTTCTTTATCTCTCTTCTCTTTTTGCTCCTGCATGAAATGGCTAATATAGATGTGTAAACGCTTATAAATTACAATCAGTGTATGAGCATCAGATAAATGTGTATTAAACAACATTCTACTATATAGGTGCATATGAGCACTACATTAGGCAACATTAGGCATTAATATTCTATCTCAACTACACATGAGCACTAACACAGGTATACTTCAAGTGCTAATATACTACCTAAATCACACATGAATATTTATTCAGGTGCATCTAGAGTACCACCATTTTGGAACAAATGCATATGAGTACCCTAGAGGCGTACATTAATTGTGTGACTTTTACTTTAAATATACACAAATATGCGGCAGGTACCTATTATGCACTAGGCCTAATTCAAATAATCAAATTTTTTTTCAAATTGTTAGCATATAATTATTTTTAAATTGACTCAAAATATACATAGATAATGTCATATTTTTAAATTGAAAATCGAGTATTATAACTCACATCTTCTTATAAAATTTTATCATCAAAATTTATATATATCAATACTTGAACAAGTAGGGGTATTTTCTCTGATCTCATTATCATGTTTCAAAGTTGCTTCCCCGAATGAATAGTTTCTCAGAAGTACCTTAACCAAATTAATAACCATGGTGTGTAAAACTTGATTTTTTTTTTCTCCAAAATTCAAACCAAAACCCTAACATATGTCAGATTTTTATCAATCTCCAACTATTCATATTCTATAATGTGAGAAGGATAAAAAAAAACATACTTCTACGGTATTGAAGCATGAAAGATGCTGTGATAATCCACCAAACTATGAAATAAGACTAATCTATAAGCCACGTTTCAACCCACAATAATATCTAAAATGGTTCAATAAATCTCAATTTAATTTTTTTTTTCATTTCAAATCTTAAAATACCTTTCTTCAAAGATACCTTTAAGAATACATGAACATCCACATTGAAGCTTAATTCGCATCTTCGGCAAACAATATAGCTCTTGTGAGGTTTCAGGTAAAGAATATAATAATTAGAAGGCAATTAAGTTAACATAGGTGAATAGTGGTCAAAAGGTAAATAGCCGAAATTGGCAAATCGGGAACGAAAATTATAAGCCGTAAAATATTAATTCGTAAATAAAATTTTGGATTTTAAATTATGATAATCATGACTTATTAAGGTTATATAATCAAAAGTAAGGTCCAATGATGTGAAAGATTGGGTTAGAATGGTCAAAATGGATCCCGAACGACAAAAATGCGAAGTGGGATTGCTGCAAGCTTACTGCGGGCTTGACCTGCGCCCTCCATGTGCTCGAGCCCATGGAGAGCACAGAATCTAGATTTGTCTGCGCTCGCCGCGCGCTTGAGCCGGCCTGAGCAGTAAGGCTGCGCTCACCGCGCACACGCTGCGCCCTCAAGTGCCATCCCATTTTAAAGCCACGTATTGCTTTACGATTTTCATTTTCCCATGTTCCAAGACTTTCTAGAGAGAGAGAGGGCACCGATTCTAGAGAGAGAAAGAAGGAGATTGAGCCCGTGGAGTCCGAATCTGTTTGAGAGTTAGTTATAAAAGTGGTAATATGCGTCGAGGCAAATGTTCTCATACTCACTAACTTTCCTCTTTCGATGTTTTTCGATTATCATTGGGTATTTTGGTCTCAATACCCACCCAAACCATGGAGAATGTAATACCTGTGACTTGAGACCAAGAATTGTGTAATTTATTGTCCGATTTACTCACCAATCCGGCCAGTGGAGTACCGCCAATCCCTAACCTACGGGAATTGGGGGATTTCCGTTTTTACACCCTATTTCCTTAAATTGACCCCAAAATATGAATCCCTATGTCCCAAATGTGTATATAAGTCGGTCGCGTGATCGATCTCGCACGTTTCAACCCGTTTGCGGCGTCCGAGCCCTCTAAAATGCCACCATTACTGTTCATCTGAGACGAAATGAAAAAATTGCATACTTCTACCTTCGTATTATGTTGAATTGACCCCAAAATGTGAATCAACATGTCCCAAATGTGTATATATATCGAACGGATGATCGATCTCGCAAGATTCGACCCGTTCACGGCGTCTGAGCCCTCTAAAAGTGGCCCGACACTGTTCATCAGACTATAAAGTGTAAATTTGCATGCTCTACCTCTATTTAATTATGATAAAAAGTATGATTAAATGTTCATGTTAAATTGTAAGCCCCAAAAATATGTATTTGTACACCAGAAGTAAGGGAATGCATCCCGGAGGCTTCTAGATGATATCTGACTATCAGAGGTAAGAAATTTTAAACTCTCTTGTGAACTTGGATTGAATTGCTAAAATGGATTAAGTCCCACAGAAAGATGAGAACCGAGCAACTAAATAAAGGGGAATCCACCAAAGTACGATATGATGGATTTGATCTCCTAGATGGAGATATGTGTGGACTTGGTCTCCTGGATGGAGATAAGGATGGGAATGTAATTTTTCGATTGAAAAATGTGATGTACCTGTGGTGGATCTTCCCTCAATGAAGGATTAATCCTGAAATTAGGATTATAGTTCATAGGGGTAGTATTTTCTGGTTTGCCATGTCCACCGCAGTGTTAACCCAAGGAATACTTGGCCACGTATTCTGACCGCTTGTGAAAGCGGGTGATGTTCGTGATATGTTTTAGGATACTACTGTAAAAGAATGAGGATTGTCGTGATCCATGGGGGATATGGGGTGAGTTGAGATGGCTGAGTGATACAGGCCTAAAATATAGCCGATGGTCAAGTGCTGCAAATCTAAAATGTAGCCGATGGTCGAGTGCTACAAACCTGAAATGTAGCTGACTTTAGAATGTGTGGCAGACACATTCCTTTCCTCGTTCTTTCACATCATTGGTTAGTACGACCAACTAGCTCAGGTCCGCAAAGATTAATGAAAGTAATGAAAATAAATGAACGTAACCGGAATAAATATGCGAACCAGATGATCCCATTTGTCCCCTCTCATCGCATGCTTCCTTTTATTCAAGTTATATGTTTTCCATGCTCAGTTACTGTTTTCCCTGTTATTTGTTATAGTTAGTGATATATGGTTACATTTGCTAAGCTGGACGCTCACTCTTACTATTTCTCCTTCCAGATGAGAATATTAAATCGGCGCTCGATTATTTAAATCAAGGAGAGAGACTTGCTTGAGGAGATTAGCTGGATGTCGAAGGCTTGAAGTTTTGGATAAGTTGTTGTAATAGAATGTAAATAATCTTATTGGATTACTGTAATTTGTTATTATTTTATGGTTATTGTTATGCTTCCGCATGTTTCTAGATTTAGCTATACTTCTGCAGGTTTCTAGATTTAGCTATGCTTCCGCATTTATGTTGATATTTTGGATTTTGTTTAATCCTAAACGGCATCTCTTTAAACCCAACATGGTAGATAGGAATACTGTGTTGGAGCCATGAATGGTATGGCAATTATGATCCTGTGTATTGTGTTGTAAGCAAAAATGTTGATTATTGGATAGTTGTGTGCTTGTACAGGCTATTTTAAGCAGGTTATATTTTTGATTTTTCGTCTAATTATAGAGGAAATTCTACTGAAATTTTTACAGAACCTATAGTGATAAATTATGGGTATAACGTTATGTTACCCTTGACGGAGGCTATTTAAGAAGAATAACCCGATCTGTCACAGTTGTTATCATAGAAAAAAGAGATGCATTAGGTTTGATCTGAATCATATGCGGAAGATTAGGTTAGATTAAGATTGATCGAATAAGTAGATGAAGGCGTATGATGATTAAGCTAGCTCGGATAGTTTTGCTTACTCCAATCCTAATAACTTAGGCTAGCACTAAGTTAGGAATGATGATTTAGTTCGATCGGTTAGCTTATGCATCCCAACTAGTGTTCTAGGAGTGGCCTAATCCGAATTGTTCCTATTTCAAGGAAGGGTTAGCAGTAGCTCCTAGATGGGGACTACTAATATTAGTAGCTGACTATAGGGTCGAGAGGAAGATGGTGTATAGAGACACCTTAATATTAAAATTTGATTGGTATCAGTTGGGTTCTTGAATTGGTCAGTATTGATTCGAAGCCTAAATTAATTAATTAATCTCGGTTTGAGGTTTAGGTTTGATCGGCTCTAGATTGAAGTCCTTAGGCTAGTAATTTGCTAAGAAGAATTGCTTAATCAACCTAACAAGCATGATGAATAGGGTGGAGTTAAATGCTCAAGGTTAGTATAATTGGAGTTAATTTCGGGCATACCAAATCCCAGGATGACAATTCATAATTGATTTGGATGTGCTTAAGTGTTTGGACTCTTGGGTAGCTTAGATCCTATTGAGGTTGAGATGTGGATTCCGAGACTTAAGATGATGTTGTGATGATCCCATGTCCGATAGAAGATAAGGCGTGTTACCCCATGTTAGACAGGAGGTGAAGTAGACCTTGATTAGTTGGCGTGGAAAAGATCATGGGCCTTGAGGATTAAGAGATATTGTCCTATATGTTTATGGAAGCTTTATGGATGAATGCTTTGTTTCGGTGAGAGTCTCGGGAGCATATTTTAATAATGATTTAGTTTGATCACAAGATTAAGGAATGTCCTTATCTAGGGACGGACGATGAAAAGGTCCAGTGTCTGAATCGGGATTGTAAGGTATTAACTTAGGGTGTTAAATGTCACATGTTGTGATAAGAGGTAAGGCTCTTGGGTTTGATATTGTAGCCTGGTGTCATTTTGGAGATTCCAAGCCCATGTTGAGTTGTGTATTTGAGTTATGTGTAACTGGGGGACCTAGGCCTTGCAACAGCGATAAAGGTGATCAAGTATTCGGGAGGATAGAAGATATATTAAGGTGGATGTATATAGATGAATCTTGGATAAATGCCTTCCCGAAAAGATTTTGGGACTATAATCTAAGTCATAGATAGCTTGGTCACTAGACTAAGGATAGTTCGTATCCTCTAGCCTAGCAGTGAAAAAATCTAGTGCCTTGGATCGGAGTTTTGATGGTGATGGCACATAAGAAAATTGTATTGATCGCCATGATGGAAGATGAGATTTCTCAATTTTGATGTCACAAGACCTGTATCATTTGGGATCTCGAACATATAATTCTGTGATTCCTAAGTTTTTTTGTTTATTTAAGGATGCAAGCTTGATAAAAGCAATATCAAAGGTTATGACATTTTTGGGTTCGTAGAGGCAATTGGTTGGATTAATCTGAACCATTTTGTGGGCCAGTTTTGATGTGACATTATGGATGATTTGGTCAGCAAGTTGTTAAGTCGATCTGAATTGGATTGGTAATCATATTATGTCTTGCAATTGAATTGTGTGATCTTGGGCATGAGCTTAAGCTAACTAAGGTATCAAGTTTTAATCTGATCTTAGTAGTAGTTTAGTTGGTGAACCGCTGTGCTAGACTGAGTTGGATTGGTAAAAAGATAGTATCCTACAATCGGGTTGTGGGATCTGAAGCATAAGTCTGAAATTGATCGAGGTATCAGCAAATTAGTGTTGTCTTTCCTGCAAATCAGTTAATGAGGATTTGCACTAAGTCCAATTTGTATAGGCGACTATGCCCAAAGGTCATTTTGTGGTCATTGAGGGGTTTTAGTTATGTGAATTTTTGAGGACGTTATCAGAAAGAAGAGTAAGCTGATCTATCTTTGGTCGGTAATTCAAAGTTGTGTCAAAATCAACGCCGATCATTGAGGATTCCATGTAAAGCCGAGGAGGTATCGGTTTTGTATCATAGTTGAACACTCTAGAACCTTTAAGGTAAATAAGACGAGCCAATAAGGTTGTTCATGAATTTTAAAAATGGGGTTGACTAAGAGATTAATGATTTGATAAGCAGACTTGGTGAATGGATAGGTGAATTGTGTGGGTTGTATAAAGGCTTGATGATTGCTAAGATCGATTTGGGTCCATAGCGTGTTAATTGTGGATTAGTGGGGGTTATAGACCCAACGGTATTCAGGATAAGGATACGGCTAGTACAAAGTCCGGAAACACCATTTGGATTTTGTAGGTTCATGAGTGTCTCATGAAATTTTATCGGATGGATCTTTTGGCCATATTTGGGCCCGTGTTGAGGTGACTTCATTGATGAATTCGAAAAGACATAGGGTGTATGCAATTTCTTTGATGACTATATTATAACTTGTGAATGGCTGTTAATCCGTATGCCCCATTGAGAAGGGAATGTGAGTTTAGTCTGAGGAAATGCCTTATTAAGCATGTGGTTCGTTGGTAGCATGATTTTAAAATCCATAAGACTTTAAGTGATGGCTAATTGGGAAGGCCAATTAGTGCCGTGGAAGCATATGGTCATTTTGGATCTAACCAAAGTTATTTAGTGACCTGACAAGTATTCATCAAGGATTACAGTGTCAGTGAGATGTTTGACTTAGAAGAGATTTATAATTGTAAGAACGAAAGATGAAAAGGTAGTTTTCGGGGACTAAAAATGGTTAATTGACATCCATGTCATTTAGATTGACCCCTGATGGGTCTGGTAAATTATAATAGAATGTAATGCTTTTGAGAATGGATAGGATTATGTTACTTTCGCATCATGATTGGTGGCTACCTTCGGATTAAGTGGGGGAGAAGTTCATAATTAGAGTTACTCCACGTGTAGGTAGGAATTAGCAATTGAAGTCTCCGCTTTGAGAACTTATGGGTATTATCTTTGAAAATAACCGTTACCTAAGATTTTAAGAGCCAGAGTAGTTGTGACACTAAGAGAAAGTTGATCACATGAGATTTCATGTAGATTTATCTGTTTAAAGATTGGGAAGGTAAACCTCCGTGCCTCTTAAGGAAAGCGGACATCAATGTTGACAATTGATGTTGCGAGTCTTTAAACATAGTATGTCCTCGAAGTCTCGTAGGAGACGTGAAAGATAAATCATGAGTAGGTCTAATACTTGGGTGATCAGATGTCATATTCTTAAATTGGGAGACAGAATTGTATCCGATGTATTGGAGTTACGAATTTATGAAATATGAAGTCATTATGGTTTTATTTCAGGGCAATTAGAGTGACCCACATATCTTAATCATAGAAGATGTGTTCGGATTGGATTAGTTGGCTCATTGGTATGCCAACGGGATTTTGAGGTTGCTCAGTAATCGGATTCTGAGGTTAAGGGAAGGATGATCGAAAGCTATGTCGAATCTTTCGGTGATCGTTATGATTGTAGTTTTGAATGTGGTTGTAGTTGGATGATTATGAGATTCATCTTCATGGTATGACTATCCTAGGATTGTTTTAATCAGGGTTGCCGTATATTTCGGGTGTGTGATATGGGCTATGTATTCTGGGAAATATGTCGGTTTGTCGAGTTACCAATGAAATAGCGAGAATATAAATTATTCTGATTTTAAAATTTAATTGTGATTTAAGATTTGTATCGAAACCTTAGTAAAACTTGATTAGAAAATCTTTGAGACGTCAAACTGAATTTGATATGGAGGTGAAATATCAATGGGATGATTCGTAGTAAGATAATTAATCAAGGTAGCACAACGTAAGCGTTGTGGGCCCATGGCCCAGAGATTTCAGAATGAGGTTGCGGTTCCATATGATCGAATCCTTTTCAAGGCTTGGAATGAATTGAAGTGGAAGTCCATTGGTTTGCTTGAAGTATCGAATTAGGCTAGAGGAATGGATGGCATTATTTTTAGGCCACTTCGGGAATTCTAGTGATTGTAATGAAGTCTCCATTGTATCGATAGTCGAAGAAATCAGTAAGTATTTGGGTTAAGCCGTTTTGGAGACTAGGAATTCATCTTGAGATGAGGGCCCCCTAGGATAAGTAGTTTGATCAAAGATGTGATGTAGGATCGTGAAGAAGGAATTCTGAAAGGATTTTTTTTTCCAATTATAAATCCTGAGGTTCGTCAAATTTCAAGGACGAAATTTTTATAAGTGGGGGAGAGTTGAGAGGTTTCAGGTTAATAATATAATAATTAGAAGGTAATTAAGTTAATATAGGTGAATTATAGTCAAAAGGCACGAGAGGAATCGGATTGAAAAGTTCAAAGAGCCGGAATTGGTAAATCGGGAACAGAAATTATAAGCCGTGAATATTAATTCGTAAATAAGATTTTGAATTTTAAATTATGATAATCATGACTTATTAAGGTTATATAATCAAAAGTAAGGTCTAAGGATGTAAAAGATTGGGTTAGAATGGTCAAAACAAGTCCCGAACAGTAAAAACACGAAGTAGGCTTGCTACAGGCTTACTGCGGGCCTGACCGGAGTGCTCGAGCCCACGGAGAGCACAGAATCCAAATTTGTCTGTGCTCGCCGCGTGCTCGAGCCGGCCTCGGCAGTAAAGCTACTCTCGCCGCGCGCTAGCTGCGCGCTCGAGCGCCAGCTCGTTTTAAAATCACGTGCTGCTTTACGATTTTCATTTTCTCATGTTCCAAGACTTTCTAGAGAGAGAGAGGGCACCGATTTTAGAGAGAGGAAGGAGGAGATCGAGTCCATGGAGTCTAAATCCGTCCGAGAACTAGTTATAAAAGTGGTAATACGTGTCGAGGCAAGTGTTCTCATACTCACTAATTTTCCTCTTTCGATAATTTTCGGTTATCATCAGGTATTTTCATCTCGATAACCACCCAAACCATGAAAAATGTAATACCCGTGATTTGAGACCAATGATTGTGTAACTTATTGTCCGATTTACTTACCGATCTAGCCGGTGGGGTACCGCCAAGTCCTAACCTACGGGAATTTGGGGTTTTCAGTTTCCACACCCTATTTCCTTAAATTGACCTCAAAATGTGAATCCCCACATCCCAAATGTGTATATATGTCCGCTGCACGATCGATCTTGCACGTTTCGACCCATTCGGTGCGTCCGAGCCCTCTAAAATGCCACTGTTACTATTCATCCGAGATGAAATGGGAAAACTGCATGCTTCTACCTTCGTATTATGTTGAATTCACCTAAAAATGTGAATCATCACGTCCCAAATGTGTATATATATCAATCGGACGATCAATCTCACAAGATTCGACCCATTCGCTACGTCCGAGCCCTCTAAAAGTGGCCTAACACTGTTCATCCAAAAATAAAGTATAAATTTACATGCTCTACCTCTATTTAATTGTGATAAAATGTATGATTAAATGTTCATGTTAAATTGTAAGCTCCGAAAATGTATATTTGTACACCGAAAGTAAGGGAATGCGTCCCGTAGGCTTCTAGACGATATCTGACTATCAGAGATAAGAAATTTTAAAATTTCTTGTGAACTTGGATTGAATTGCTAAAAGGGATTAAGTTCCACAGAAAGATGAGAACCGAGCAAGTAAATGAAGGGGAATCCACCAAAGTACGGTATGATGGATTTGATCTCCTAGATGGAGATATGTGTGGATTTGGTCTCCCGGATGGAGATAAGGATGAGAATGTGATTTTTCGATTAAAAAATGTGATGTACTTGTGGTAGATCTTCCCTCAAGGAAGAATTAATCTTGAAACTAGGATCATGGTTCATAGGGATAGTATTCTCTGGTTTGCCATATTTACCACGGTGTGAACCCAAGGAATACTTGGCCACGAATTCTGGCCGCTCGTGAAAGCGGGTGATGTTCGTGGTACGCTTTAGGATATTGCTGTGGAAAAACGAGGATTGCCCTGATCCCCAGAGGATATGGGACGAGTTGAGATGGCCGAGTGCTGCAGGCCTAAAATATAGCCGATGGTCTAGTGCTACAAATCTAAAATGTAGCCGATGGTCGAGTGTTGCAGACCTAAAATGTAATCAACTTTAGAATGTGTGACAGATACATTCCTTTCCTCATTTTCTCACATCATTGATTAGTACGACCTACTACTTCGGGTCCGCAAAGATTAATGAAAGTAACGAAAATAAATGGACGTAACCGGAATAAATATGCGAACCAGATGATCCCAGATGTCCCCTCTCCTCGCATGCTTCTTTTTATTCAAGTTATATGTTTCCCTTGCCCAGTTACTGTTTTTCATATTATTTGTTGTAGTTAGTGATATATGATTACATTTGTTGAGTTGTACGCTCATTCTTACTGTTTCTCCTTTCAGATGAGAACATTAAGTCGGTGCCCGATTATTTAGAGTAAGGAGAGGGACTTGCTTGAGGAGATTAGCTAGATGTCGAAGGCTTGAAGTTTTGGATACGTTGTTGTAATAGAATGTAAATAGTCTTGTTCAATTAATATGATTTGTTATTATTTTATGGTTATTGTTATACTTCCACAGGTTTCTGGATTTAGCTATACTTTCGCATTTATGTTGATGTTTTGGATTTCGTTTAGTCGTAGACGGCATCTCTTTAGGCCCAACATGGTAGACAGATGTACTGTATTGGAGTCATGGATGGTATGGCAATTGTGATCATGTATATTGTATAGTAGGCCAAAATGTTAATTATTGGATAGTTGTGTGCTTGTACAGGCTATTTTAAATAGGTTGTATTTTTAGTTTTTTGTCCATTTGTAGAAAAAATTCTATCAAAATTTTTGCAGAATCCATAATGGTAAATTATGGGTATAAGGTTATGTTACCATTGACGGAGGTTATTTAAGGAGAATAACCCGATCCGTCACAACTCTTTTGTTGATGTTGAACAACTGTCATAAGATCTTGATTTAATTTAATCTTATTAGATGTGTTTTGAACAAATTGAGATTCAAATTTTTAATCACCAATTTCTTCACAATTGATAGAGACTTACATCTCTGTTTGTACAGAGTGTCAAATAGGGTTGTCCCAATGTTTGATTAATAACTGTTATTATAAGTAAACTTGGTAAGCAACAAATATTTCCTTTTTATCTTAAAAACAAACACTCTCAACATATACCAAAATCTAAGTTGTCCTCTCCAATTATCTATTTATCTATGGCTGAATCACCATACTGAGTTTTCAATTTATACCTATTTTTCTATGTAGACTCTCCCAAAAGTTTGACACAAATCTTGAATCTCTGTCAAAAATATTTGAAGTAGGGACTTTGTGTAATCTCGTAATTTCGTTGATATACAGTCGTGTCAAATAGTCTCTAAAAAATGACATCCTCATAAATAAAAAATGAGCTATTTTTTTCCATCTATTCACAATTACCCAAATCATTATTTCTCACCATTTTAGACAAACTTGAAACAAAATATATCATAAGGTACTCCTATTTCTAGCTAGGAACAGATAAATGGTGCAAAAATTCTAGAGGCTTTTTATGTTTGGCCTGGACCTACTAACACACTATACACCTTGCCATATAAGCCATAATTGTCCGCTTCATATTCTTTCACCATAAGAGTTTCTTTATATCTAAACACATTTTATTTATACCGAGATAACTATATATTTTACCCTATAGGCCTCAATCAAAGTCTCATATTTCAGATTTGTAATATTAGGGCACACAAATTCGATCTTAGAATAAAAAAACTCCATCTATGTGAATATTAAAATTAACTCATGATTTACTATTTAAATCTCTGACGATCTCCATCAAATACGGGTTGTCTATTTAAGACTCTTTAATTCTTTCTATAATCACCAACTGCATCTAAAAGTATGACAGAATCATCCTCGACCTTAGGAGTGCAAATGAGTAATACAATTCTTCATCCCATTTAGTATCTCCCATTTTTTCAATGATTAAGTGGTCCACCATACCCAAAGACTTCTAACTTAGTGTATCAGTGATAATATTCGCCTTTTCTTGTTGATATTAAATCTTATAATTATAATCTTTTAACAAATTCAACTGCCGATATTGCCTCATATTCAATTTCTTCTACATGAATAAATATTTCAGATTCTTATCATTAGAATAAACAATGAACTTTTCTCTATATAGATTATGTCTTTAAATTTATAAAACAAATATCACCGCTGTAACTCTAAATCATGGGTAGAATAATTATACTTATAGGTCTTGAGTTGCCTTGATCCTGTGCAATAACCCAACCACGTTCCATAAGCATACATTCCAAACCTTTTTTAAAAATATCACAATAATATACAAAACCTCTTAAACCATCAGAATTGATAGAATCAGTATAGAAGTCAATCTATTCTTTAGTTCTTGAAAACTTCTCACAATCCTTCTCCTAATAAAAAAACCTTTCGCTTCTAAGTCAAACGCATCAATAATGTTGCAATCCTCAAAAAATCTTAATGCAGCATCTGTGATATCCAGCCAAACCAAAAAAACTTTAACCCTCTGCAATATTTAATGGTTGATTCTAATTTTGTACCACTTCAATTTTCTTTGGATCTATTGACACTCCTTCCTGGAAAATTATGTGCCTAAGAAATGATACCTCCTCCAATCAAAATTTGTATTTCTTCATTTAACAAATAACCATATTTCTTTCAAAGTTTGCAAAATAATTCTCAAATGACGTTAATATTCTTCCAAACTCCTTAAATAAATTAAAATATCATTAATAAAGACCACCACGATAGGGTTAAAAAAACCAATTCATAATGTCCATCAATACTACATTGTATTTGTTAACCTAAACGGTATTACTAAAAATTCATAATGGTTATACCTCTTTCTAAGTTTCGTCTTAGAAACACCCTCACATTTAATCCATAGCTGATGATACTTAGAGTATAAATCAATCTTAGATAAAACTTATACTCCTTATAATTGGTCAACTAAATCATCAATCCTTGGTAAAGGATATTTATTATTAATTGTAATTTTATTCAACTCCTTATAGTTAAAATACAATCTCATTAATCTGTCCTTCTTTTTTACAAAAAAGTATCGATGCTCCCTATGGCAATATACTTGATCAAATAAATCCCTCTAATAATAACTCTTGCAATTATTATTTTAGCTCTTTCAACTCAAATGGGCCATTCTCTAAAGAGCCATCAAAATAACTGCACATTCATATATCACATTAATAGCAAACTCGATTTCACAATTTGAAGGTAAGCCAAGCAACTCCTTTAGAAAAACAATCTTAAATTCACAAACTATCAGAATTTTTTCAATGGACACACTATAACTTCCAAAAATAAACTTAGCATTCATATGGAATCAAATAGTTTTCATGTAGAGCTAATATCAAACCCACCAATTCCTTCCTAATGTTTTATTAAAATTCAAAAGACTCATACCCCATAATACATAATAATACCATTTTAATAAAATAATTTTTACTTATGTGATAACACGTCAACCAATCTATTTTCAAAATAATGTCAAAATTAGGTATATCTAGTAAAATCAAATCCATAGATAGTTCAAACTTGCTGACCAAATTGAGCACTAGAGATACATAATATTCACCATTAAGGACTTACCAATTGTAGTAAATATAGCCAAGGCATAGTCCGAAATTTGATAAGGTGGATGTCGGTTGCAAACAAACTTAGGGCTACAAACACATAGACTCGGGATTAATCAATACATGGGTCATAAAATTAAAGATTAACATGTTAGCTTAACTACTGACGGGTTAGCATGAGAATCCTTTGATGTCACCTCATAAGTTCTTTCCGAAATGGTTAGCTTTCTCTCCAAATGTTTCGCCGAGGTTGAGCAATGCTTCATCATAAAGCCAACTTGTCACAATTGAAATAAGCACCCGTTTGCAAATAGCATGGTCCTCCTGAATGCACTTGCCACAATGATTGAGTGCCGGTCTACTGTGTTATGGTTTCATTAGCAAAGGTCTAACCTTGATCACCTTGCCCTTGTCATGCACCCTAAACTTTAAATGGGATCCCCCTAACCCCAAGTTTTAACTTATATTCATCGATCTCTTCTCAAAGAATTTTGTCCTCTTTTACACTTGACCAATAAGTAAGACTCAGTCGAATACCTCGTTATATGTCATCAATCAAAGTGGCACTAACTACTTTCGAATGGAGTATTATAGCCATTGCAAAAACTTCCTAGACCTTCTAGCCTCATCCACAATGATGTGTGGGGCAAAATGGGACAACGTTATAAATTTGATATTGTATTCTACTATCGTTCGGCTCCCTTGCCTTAGATGATTGAACTTGTCCTTCTTAGGTTCACAAAGGCCTGCCAAAAAGAGCATTCCAAGGAATCTTTTGGTTCTCCAAGCCCAATACTATTCTTTACATCCCTACCATCTATCAGCTTCTTCATCAAGCTTATACGCTTCGAACTTCATTTTCTCCTCCAATAATTTATGACTCCAAACACTTTCTCCCCTCTCTGGCTCTAAATTTTAGCTTTCATAAAATCGACCTCTCTTAAAAACTCTAGAACTCATTCGTTCATAAGCAGTCAAAGGGCATCATGCCTTGCCCATGGTTTACGACCCATCGTCTCTCCACCAACATTGCATCTTGGTGTTGTACCATCCGATTTATAATATCAGTCATTTCGGCTATCATTACTAGATAGTCATCCTCCCGGCTAGATCTTACTTTATTACCTCTTAACATTTTCAATACATATTATGTGGCAAATTTTAAATATTTAGTTTCTCAAAATCACATATGACATTTTTCTTATGATACTTCTTTGATATCACTCTTGTGACAACCTTGACTTGAGTAGGAGACTAAATAAACAATTAAATAAACCTGAATAAATTTATTTTTCTTTTTGAATTTGATAAACCCTAGTTAACCCAAAATACTGGGTCAGATCTAAAAGAATTAAATCCTAAATAATATAATATTAATGGAGCTCAACAATAGATATAGGACTTGATTGAACTCTCCTAACTAGTCTCTAAATAAATTAATTTAATAATCTGTTTATATTAAACCTATTTATAAGGAAAGCATTTATCAAATATCTAAACAACATTAATATAAAGCCTTTACAAAGTCCAATTGACAAATATACATCCTAAACAATATAAGACAAAAAGAAACCAATTAAATAGAAATCACCACATGATCATCACAATAATTCCAATTGCATGTCCAAACAATAAAATAATAACAAAGATCTTTCATCTCATTCGTCTAAAATCTTACAAATAATTCCAAGGTCCTTTAATCTAAAAAGCTAGAAAATAGAATAAATCATAAGTTTAAAACTCAACAAGTATATTTAAATATGTGTATGTGTGTACAATGACAAATACATTTCTATAAAACAAAACGAAGGAACAAAAACAGTAAAATGCATTTTAGATCCAATATGTTAAATATTCAAATATTGACTGTTCAAATGTGATTTTGTACACAAACTTTGTAACCAAGATACAAATGATCAAATAATGCCAAACAATATGTAATCATCTAAACGTCTAAATATCACATAATTTTAAAAGCTTAAAAGTTCAAAGTTGGATAAATTCAAAAACTGTATCAAAACCTACTAATCTCAAATTGTTTAAACATTTTGAATATCAAAACAATGAAGGTTAAAATCTCAAAATCTAAAATATGCTAAAATTTAATAACCAATGACTAAAAGGTTTACTTTATGAAAGGGTTACATATATTTTTAATAATTTTATAATAAAATACTACTATTTAAATCAGT
>JAODPA010143499.1:0-15613 GCA_025585075.1 Nepenthes mirabilis | reverse complement strand
TCTCCATACTATTTGGCTTGGATCCTGTACACCACAACAAAAGA
This sequence comes from Nepenthes mirabilis, assembly GCA_025585075.1. Taxonomy (NCBI): domain Eukaryota; kingdom Viridiplantae; phylum Streptophyta; class Magnoliopsida; order Caryophyllales; family Nepenthaceae; genus Nepenthes; species Nepenthes mirabilis. The sequence continues at coordinate 15,569 of JAODPA010143499.1, read as the reverse complement.
CGAGAAATTATAAAAAAATGGTGGAACTCGCTCTTCGATTTATCATCCAACGCTCAAGTCAGTTATCTTTTTTTTGAAACGAAGAATGCAAAAATAGAATTTACGGGGTATGGTGCTGGGAAAGAAATTTGTCGGTCTGATTCGGAGGGGGTGCTCGATGTGGAGCCGTTTTTGTGATAGTGCGCTCGTGAAGAGCAACTTTTTTATCCATTGGATTCGCGGAGAATGAATAGTGGGAAAGAGAATGACGCTTGATGCATTCGAAGGTGGGATAGCTTGTGTCAGTTTGAACACTCAAGAGAGCCTCCCCCTGAAGTGTATCTACAGGGCCTTTTATAGCCAGCTGACCTCACCACCCTTCCTTAGGTGGAAAGGCTGGTTGCCAGCTGTCCTTGGGAATTCTTTCCATTCATCGAGAAGATATTGACGCTATTTAGGGCAACAACAATCGGAAGGAATGATTCTTTCCGTCATCGCGGGGATGCCGCATGCAGTAAATATTGGGGTTTCTATTGTGGGATATGCACTGAGTTGGGGCTTCCATTTTAGAGGAGATCGCGATCTAGGGAGACCTTCCGCATCGCGACCAGTTAGGGAAGGTAATTTCTTGCACGCAGGAAAGGGCTCATGGGCCGCATTCGGCTATCTGAAGGTCATCTCAAGTCAATTGGGGCGTTGACCGTTTTCTGTGCCAACGGCCTACACTTTTTCAAGGCTGATGCCCCTTTTTGGGCCGACCCATTTTAAATGTTCCCATCACTAGCCCTCATACAGGGGCTTCAAATTTTTGACCCTCGGCATGTTCACGATGGGACACAATATATCGTGTTGTCTTTTCAGGCCTTCCCCAGATTCCCATTTTCATTGTTTTTGGCGTAACTCCTCTATTCCCCGATTTTCTACAGATTCGCTGGGTTGATGGTCCCTTGGTATTTATCGACTTACTTGTTCCCTCACACGCTATAAATCGGGAGCTCGCAGCGTTTCTTTGCATCATCTCCCTCCTTAGTCAATGAAAATGGTGTGGGAGCCAGATATTACTACGCGGTCTGGCATTTCGGCCACCGACTCAGAGTTGAGGTAGTTCGTGTTCTCTGCCGGCATTGCCCCCTTTTTTTGTGCTCCGGAATTGGTCGAGGAGTTGTGGATCTTGGCCGAGCAATTGAATGGCCAAACGACCGGAACCTCGAGTAGAAATTTCCTGGTCAAACCAGGCGGAGTGGATTGTTGATTGTCTTCGTAAACCAAACGGCTAACATCTGGAGTGCGGGTCAAAGTCGAAGTGGTAGTAGACCGTCTTTGGTCAAAGTGTCTAGGAGGTCAAACCAGAGTGTCTTACCCCATAGCCTCACTACACTACCTACTGTGCAACTTGGGTAGTCGGGCTTCGCGGTATAGGAAATCATGCATCTCTGCCGTCAGCTGTCGCTTTCTGCAATGTGTCGTTGTTGAAAATGGCCGAATCTCTGCAATAAATGAGACGGGTGATTCGACTTGACTGCATGCTATCTGGTTTCGATACGTGTTCGGTCATAATTGCTGCACCTTTTTGAGGCATTGCTTCGTTTTGATGGCGGTGAATGCTATAAAAGCAAACACCGATTCTTATTTTCCTCTACTTCCTCTCTCTTGCACCCTATGAGTTGCCTTCATCTACTCTTTCTTTCACTTGGTTTCATGGCTTCCAAAGTCGACGCGATCCGCTCTGTCTTTAACTTCGGCGAAATCAAAGCTTTGTATGTCCAATACAACATCTCAACGTCCATTTTGTTTGCAGTGCTTGAGGAGCATGATAAGGCTTGCTCCTTACCGGTGGGATTCATCACCATCTACGAGGCACACCTACGGAGTGGGCTTCGTCTCCCCATTCCTAGGGAGCTGCTCGATATTTTTTAGACCCTCGGAGTCCCCATTGGAGGCTCCATGCGAATGTTGTCCGCTACCTATGACCCCTGTGTATATTCCTTCGCCACCATTCGATGATGTTGTCTACGAAAATGGTGAGAGTGATTTTTCGATTCACGCAGAATGGGAATTGGATCTCACTCACCCCTCGGGAGCTACATATCAGCCAGGCCATCCTTGAGTCCGTCAAGAATAGGAAGGATTGGTTCTTCTTCGTGAAGGTTTCTGATGACTGGCTCTTATCCAGAAGTTGGGGCAACGTACCGAGAACCTTCACCGGCAAGCCTTCGCGAGAGGAGGAGGAGGCCGTCGAGCCACTAATGGAGCTGGTCCAGGCGAATCCGGATGAGTTTAGGATGGACCACCTTTTGTCCTCGGAAGAGATTGCATGAGCTTATTGGGGCCTGCGCTCACCGATTTAGAAGGTTAAGGCTACTCCTCCGGTACCATCTAGGCTTAGGAAGAAGGCTGGGACTCTCTTTATTGAGGACTCCACTGGTTGCTCCTCTGCGATGGTCCGCACCGACTCTTCCTTTCTCCTCGTCTTCTACCGCCGTGGACTTTCGCATGGTTGGGTGCATGGGGGGTGTCGGCGAGCAGTCTTATGTAAAAGCTCCCATTACCTTTTTAGATGCCGGCGCTACAAGGGCCGGAGTACCTTTTATCGGGTTGCCGCCTTCTAGTGTACCCATTGTACCAGCCGGGCCGGTTGACGAAGAGCCAGTGAGGCCAATAGTTGAAGAGCCGGCAAAACCGGTAGCCGCAGTGTCTGCGAGGCCGACAAATGCGAAGGAGGTCAACTTTTCTACTGCGCTTCTACTTGTGGTGATGGGCCTTTTGGATGCCACTGCGGAGGAGGTCCATCTAGCGGGAGCTCATGGCGCTGATGAGATGGTGGCCCTGGTGGAGCTTATCTTGGAGGGTGCCGCACCCAGCCATCCAGTGGGCCTAGTGGAGGCCCTCTTGCATCCGAGCTCTGAGGTGTCCAATTTGGCTGGGAGGAGGAAGTCCAAGCATAAATTTATCACGACATTCCTTCGGAAAAAACCTCCTCTTTCCTTCCAACTTTGCTGGTGTGGTTTGATCTCTCTCCTCTTTCTCCATCCCTTCTCTTCTCTTCCTTTTCTTTCCCTGTTTTTTTTTTTTTTGAATCGCAAGACAAGAATATGGCAAACGCATTGGCGAAGTTCCTGTGCCAACAGGCGGAGATGATAAATGAGTGAGAGGAGGAAATCCACCGTCTAGAGGAGCGCCTAGGCCAGTCTAGTGCCGCTGTCGCACAGGCCCAGCAAGACAGTGAGGAGGATGCTGCCCTCAGGTCAAAGTTGGCAGAGCTAAAGGAGAGGTCGAAGAGGCTATAGGTTTGAGCCATCATCGCTAAAAAGTTGGCCACCGAGCTTCGAATACAAAATGTCAAGTTTGAGGGCAAAATGACTACTCGACTGCGCCTGGAGGAGGTGGGCCAGGCGCTGAATGCAAGATTTTGGGAAAGCATTAACCTCTGCAGACGGATAGTCTCCATGGTGGTTTCAAACTTTCCTGTTGTCTTCTTTGACCCTATGAACCCCGGAGCTTGGAACTGCGCCCACCTGATTGACTTTTTCCAAGGCAGAGGGGAGCCCTCCTAGCGTCCACCTGGAAGCCCCTAGCCTTAGCCAGAATATATTTTATACTTTTGGGTTTTGCTTTCCCTTCCTTGTATCGAATGCTTGTACAGCTCACTTTCTTAATGAACGAAATCTTTCACAAAAGTGTTGATGACTTCTCCATTTATGTGCTGCTCTGTTTTTTCACGATCACCAACTGGCCGGTCATATTTATTTTTGAATCCAGGCCCCTGTGTGGGGTTAGGGTTGTTGTTCTTGCGGGATCGATCATGCCCTCGTCCTTAACCGTTGCAAACTGACGGCGCACTACTCAATGACGTAATGCGACATCTGCCATTATGGCGCTGCAAGCGAATTCGACCAGGTAAGGACACACGTCACTTCCCACCGAAGTGACACGACTTTTCAGTGTCTATTGCAAGTTCATTTTAGGCTAATGTTTTATCTATTTAAGAGTGGCGTCTCTTGTCACTCAGTTCACTAGTCATCCCTATAGGTTTTTCTATTTCCATTATGGCAAATCGAGACATGATTGACATCCCGACTTTGCTTGCTTTGGCACGGGGAACATCGTCTTCTACTTTGCCTGAACCCTCATCCGTGGAGAGGAGCAATGACAGGTGAATATTGACGGAGAATGACGGAGAGGACTCCGTGAATGGGGTAACTGTCGAGGAAGAGCACTACTTGGGCATCCCACCACTCAAACCTCACGGTGTCTCGAGGGCTCCTCTATGCCCTGAGTTTGTTAGTTCTTCCCGCCAGGTATGTCAGTCTCGTTGTGAAGTTGCATGGATAACTGATAGATGTTCCCACTGCTAACACTTTTTTCGCTCGTTAGTCTACGAGGATGTCTCGTGAGTTGGATGAGTCTCTGTCCTTGCAGGGAGACGAAGTTGCCCGCATGATACGTCCTCAGACTGACCGCATAACATAGAAGATGGAGTGTTGAGTTAACGTCGCTGTCAGAGATGCGCTGTAGAGTCAAGCACGGGCCAACGACCTTGACTAAGCCTTGTTAGAGTCTGATGCCAAGTTGCAGAAGTCGCTAGCCCATACCCAAGCTATGGAGAGGATCGTGGCGCTTGAAGGTGAGCTAAGGAAAATACTTCACCCCAAGGAGGAGGCTCCCGTCCTAGAGGAGCAGTTCCAAGCGGGGATCCATTTCAGTAATAGGATTGTTTCCTTGGTTGACCCTAATTTTCCCGTTGGCTTCTTGGATTCGAAGAATGTTAGAGCTTCTTGCCACTCTGAGTTGATCGAATGCCCTGTCGGAGGTCTGCGCCACATCCCCGAAGGGGTCCTTCATCTTAGGGTAGCCGTCTAAATAAGTCTTTAGGTGTAGATAATTCCTTGTACCCATGGGGACTTCAAATGCCCTTAGAGACGCATCTGGGTTGTTTAATGCCGCCCTATATGTTGTGTACTTTATGTGTACAAACAGGCAGCATTTTTTCTTGGTTTGATAATGCATTTGTTTTGGATGGCGGCATCTAGATTGTAATCCCGGGCATCCTACCTACTGTTGGTGCATGCAGTGTTTTCTGCCACTTAACTTCGATCTACCGACCATCGTTGATAGATGGCGCTATCTCCTCCGGGAGGAGGTCATTGCACGCGTGCTGTGAGAGCCCCCTATGATTTTTAGTCAACCGCGACTAGGCCACTTGGTACGGGACCAAGGTTCAATCCGACCGTGTATAGGCCGCTTGGTACGGGACTGAGATTTAATCTGATTGCAAATGGGCCACTTGGTACGGGATCAAGGTTTAATCCGACCATGTATGAGCCGCTTGGTAAGGGACCAAGGTTTGTTCCGACTGCGAATGGGCTACTTGGTATAGGACCAAGGTTTATTTCAATCACGTATGGGCCACTTGGTATGAGATAAATGTTTGTTCCAACCGCGTATGGGCCACTTGGTATAGGACCAAGGTTTGTTTGTAGGTGAACAAAGGCTAACCTGACTTAGGGGTCGTCTTAGTTGTTTGGATTCATGCAATTTTATGCAAGCATTCACGTGGGAAGGGAAAACTTAAAAAATAGAAATATGCAAATAAATGAATCATTTTATTGAATATGATACAATATTACAAGCACTTTTTAGCACATGCTTGACCTACCTGGGTTTGGTGATAACCTCATTGGTAATATTTTTTTAAATGGACGGCGTTCCACATCCTTGGAACTAGGTTCCCATTCTAGGCTCGAAATTGTATGCCTCGTTCTGCAGAACGGCAAAGACGAGGAATAGACCTTCCCAATTCGGGGAGAGTTTGTTCTTATTGGCTATCTTGCCGATGGCCTCTATACCCTTAAAGACCAAGTCTCCTACATTGAACTGTCGTGCATTTACTTTTTTGTTGTAATACCGTGCAATCTGCTGTTAATATGCAGCCACTTGCATCCTTGTTGCGTCCTGTGCCTCAACTAGCAGGTCCAAGTGCTCTCTGAGTCTTTGAAAGTTGTCGAGCGGGTCGAAGGCCTTGACTTGAAAACTTAGGAGCCCGATCCTAACCCGGATTATGGTCTCAGTTTCATAGCACAGACTGAAAGACATCTCGCGTGTCAACTCTTTGGGTGTTGACCTGTATGACCATAGCACAGAGGGCAGCTCGTCAACCCATACGGCACCTGCGTCCTCCAATTTGGTCTTCAGTCCGTGCAGTAGGGTTTGGTTGGTAATCTCCACCTGCCCATTCATTTGCGAATAGGCTAACGAGGTGTGGATCAATATGATACTCTGACTGGTGTAATACTTCATGAAACATTTGTCGGCAAATTGGGTTCTATTGTCGGTCACGATGTCATCGAAAATTCTAAATCTGTAGACTATATTTTGCCAACGAATTTTGTTGAATTCTGTTGGGTGATTTGGGCCAACGGAGAGGTCTCGACCCATTTTATGAAGTAGTCGATGCCTATCACAATGAACTTCCTCTACCCTGATACAACAGAAAATAGGTCGAGAATGTCGAGCTCCCATTACGCAAACGACCAGGGTACTTGAAGAGTCTTTAGCTCCGTAGGTGGCTGATGGTAAAGGTTGCCATGGACTTGGCAATTCTCACCCCTTTTCACGAACTCTATGGCGTCCTTTTTCATAGTCAGCCAGTAGTATCCCTAACACATCATATTAAAAGTTAGGTTCTTGCTGTCGATATATAATCCACAGATTCCAAGGTGGACCTCGTTAAATGCGTAGTTAGCCTCCTCCGGTTTAAGACACCGAAAGTAAGGGGTCGAATACCCACTGTGGTAAAGCTTTCCGTCCACGATGGTATACCAACCGGCCGTCTTCTTTATGCACTTGACCTCATCCGAAATTTCGGGTAGGGATCTGTCCGTGATGTACCTCCAGTAAGGTGACATCCAATTTTCACTGTCAGAGACCTGCATCGCCTCTTGTCCTTCGATGTTGGGAAAGATTAGGATCTCCTGCATGTCCCTGAAATATTGCTCTGGACTCTCTACTGCCGTTGCCCTTGTAAGTTGGTCAGCCTTTCAGTTTTCTGCCCTGGGGATGTGGATCATGCCAACTTTGTTAAACTTTTGGACCATGCCATTTACCTTAGTTAGGTATTTGGCGAGCAATGGGCTAGACGCTTCAAAGTTTTTATGGACTATATTGATGATAAACTCCAAATCATTGTATACGATCACATGTCTAGTCGAGCGTTCCTTCCCAAGCCATAATCCGCGAGCAGGGCTTCGTATTCGACCACGTTATTGGTGGCCGAAAACCCGAGCTTTAAGGAGTATCTCACTTCGAACCTGTCAGGGGTCCTCCGGATTACTCTGGTCCCATTGCCCGAGTTTCTTGATGAGCTGTCCACATAAAGAACCCAATTTGCTGCTTCGGTTTGGTGGTCAGCATCGTCGGTGTAGTCTGTATTTGGAATCGAGGTAGTAGTCTCGACAACAAAGTCAGCCAATGCCTGCCCTTTGACGGCCGGCCTAGGCCTGAACTCTATGTCAAACTCACCCAATTAGATGGGCCATTTAACTAGCTGTCCTGACACGTTGGGCTTTTGTAGGATACCTTGTAACGGCTGATCGGTCAGGACAACTATTCGGTGTGTTTGAAAGTAGGGCCGTAGTTTTCTCGCTGAAAGGACGAGTGCCAATGCAATCTTCTCAACATGGAGGTATCGAGTCTTAGTGCCGGTCAACATTTTACTGGCGTAGTAAACTGGCTGCTACGTATCGGACTCCTGACGAATCAAGACGGAGCTCAGTGCCTCCTCTGAAACCGCTAAGTACAGGTGCAGCTCCTTGCCCTCTCTTGGGGACGTCAGGAGAGGTGGCTAGCCAAGTACTCTTTCAGTTCATCGAAGGCAGTCTAATAATCGATCGTCCATTAAAATCCGTTCGTTTTTGTCCCCCTTAAGGTCTTAAAGAAAGGGAGGTACTTGTCTTCAAACTTGGCTAAAAAGTGGGAGAGCGTTGCCAGTCTCCGGGTTAGCCTCTGGACGTTTTTTCCATTTCGCGGTAGGGTTATGTCCATGATGGCCTTTATTTTCTCAGGGTTCGCCTCGATCCCCCGCTGAGAGACGATGAAACCTAAGAACTTTTCGGAGGATACTCCGAAAACACACTTAGAGAGGTTCAGTTTCATCTGATGTACCCGGAACATCTCGAAGGCTTCGACAAGGTTGTAAATATAGTCCTCGGTGGTCTTACTTTTAATGAGCATGTTGTCTACGTAAACTTTCATGTTCTGACCAATCTGCTTTTCGAACATTTTGTTCACAAGCCTTTGATAGGTAGTACTTGCGTTCATCAGACTGAAGGGTATAACCTTGTAGCAATAGGTTCCTTGGTCGGTCATGAAGGAGGCCTGTTCTTTATCTTTTGAGCTCAACTAGATCTGATTGTAATCTGAATAGGCGTCTATAAAACTCAACAGTTCATACCCAGATGTGGAGTCCATCGGCAAGTCCATCCGTGGTAGTGGGAAGCTGTCTTTCGGACATGCTTTATTAACGTCGACGAATTCAATGCACATCCGCAACTTTCTGTTACTCTTTTTAATGAGTATAGGATTTTCCTTATAAATTCGACGTCCAACGGCTTCTTCACTTCCTCCCAGATGGTGATGAGCTTCTCAATAGAGTGGTCCTTCTTTTTTGCCTGATGGGCTTACGGTCGGGATTGAAGCCCAACTTTTGGACCACTACTCCAACCAGGATCCCAGGCATGTTGGCTGGTATCTACGCGAAGATGTCTGCATTCTGCCTTAGGAAGCTAACGTTTGGTTGTGTAAGGGTTCGGCAGTAAGCCCCCTATCTATATGCATTTCTCCGAACTGTTTGGATTCAGGGGAATGAGGCCGATGGCCTCGCCAGACTGTGCCAGCTCCAAAGTCGCTTCATCTCGGCGGTCTAGGTCTTCTACCAGCCTGTAGATGCCATTTTGAGTGACTTGGGATATATAACACGTCCGATCGGTACATTTCACAAATAACGTTTAATATAAGGAACTTTATTTTTAGATAGGGTATTGACGTCACGGCCCCGAGTGCCGCCAGGCATGGTCGGCTGAGTATAGCGTTGTACAAGAATGCAAGTTGACCACCAAGAAGGCGAGTGTGCGGGACGCTATCCTGGGGTGCATGCCCAAGGTGACTTCCAACTGGATGATCCATTGGACGGCTACTGGTTCGTTATCCAGTCCATAGAGTGGCTCTTCGGCTAGTTTCAGTTGACTCTTTTTCAAACCCAATACGCATCAAGGTAAAGTAAATCGCGTGAATTCTATTATCGATAAAAACTCATTTCAGCTGGTAATCTACAGTACCATTTGAAACGAGAGCGGATACAACTAGGAGGTCAGTATGGGAAGAGATTACATGTGCTATATCGTCATTGCTAAAACTAATGACATCCTCTCCTACCCTTGGCTTCTTGTGTCTAGTCAGCCTCTCTTGGTTGTTTGGATTGTGGGCCTTAGACAGGCTGGTTGCCACCATATTAACCACTTTATTTGTGACTTAGTTCCTTGGTTGCTGCTGCTTTACCTTGTCTTCAACGGCTGAATCAGGATTCTGACTCGGGTTCCTCAGAATTTTGGTGAGGTGGCCTTTCCAGACCAACTCATCGATTTTCTTTTGTAGAGTCCGGCAATCCTCTGTAATGTGGCTCGGAGATCTATAGAAGTCATAGTATTTCGTCTGATCTCCCCCATCCAAGTTCTTCACCGGCTTCGACAACTTCAAGAACTTTTTCTCTCTAATTTACATGAGGACATTTGCCTAGGAATCATTTAGAAGGGTCAGATGTAGGGCCTGAACTCCTTCCACACAGTCAGCTCTCTCCTGGGTTGCTTCCGGTGGGGGTTGTCATGGCCCCCATTCTTCCTCTTTTCGTCTGTCGGCCCAAGGCGTGGTTGGTCCACCCGTTCTAGGTTCTTCGTTTTGCTAGCTTCCTCTGTCGTTATGTAGGCTCAAGTGACGGACTCAACTTTTCGAAAAGTCTGCGGGTCCTTGTGAGCCAGATATTTAAAAAAGTCACCCGACCCCAGAGCAGAGATGAAGCTGCTCAACTTCACCTCATCGGTGAGCATGGGTATTTTTCAGGCCTCGATTGTAAACTATCCCAAGAACTTCTTCAAATTCTTGCTCGGCCTTTACTTGACGTGGGCAAGGTGCCAAGATTGTTTCTCTTCTCGGTAGCTAGAAGCGTATTGCGCTAGGAAACTATCGACAATGTCCTAAAAACACCGACTTGAACTCATTGGCAGCTGATAGAACCAAATTCAGGCGTCCCCCTTCAGAGTAAGGAAGAAGCATTGGCACATAGCAGCCTCCTCTGGGCCCTGGAAGTTAAGCAAGGTGTGAAAGTGGTCGAGATAATTAATGGGATCAGTGCTCCCATCGTATGGTTCCAGAGCCGGCATCTTGAACCTCGAGGGTAGTGGCTGGATTTGGATCTCCATGGTGAAAGGAGACCTCTTCAGGTCGGAGTGCTCATCGGTTTCTCCTTTGAACACTCACCTCCATATCTTGTCAACCTTCTCCTCCACTTGTGAGGATGTTGCAAACCTTTTTACGTTGATGTAGGTCCTCAACTCCAAGTGTTCGGCCGAGCGGGGTGGTGTCGGTCAACTGTTACCACTGGCCGATCAAGTAATGCGAGAGGCTCCTTCTTGGACAAAGGGCCTCTACTCGTCACGAGAGTAGCGCGAATTTCTTCGTTTTGGGCTCCCCTTCGGTGTCCTGCAGCTCAGCCGCCCCTCCAACCTAGAACGGCTTTTGGCTTTTAGGGCCACCGGGACATCAAAGTTACCCGGGCATGCAGACCTCCTGGTTGACTTCTTCATTCTCTGGCCCTCGTGCTTGGAGGCAGTAGTGTGGGCCGAAGAGGAGGGAGCCCCATGCCTTCATCGGTTTTGGCGGGTACAGAGCGTTTGGAGCATTCGAGACATGTGGTTTATCTACTCCGCCATTGCTATGATGATAGGAGCCGGCCGCTCTTTCGCCCGACTACGAACGGAGGGGTCATCATCGGAGAAGGTGATGTCTTTGGCTGGAATACTGGCTTGAGCTTTTGTGTTCACCATGCTTGTTAAGAAAATAGTTGTTAGGCCTTTCGCCCGACTTTTCACAAACGGCACCCATGATGCGTCTTGGATCCGAGTTTTTGACGGATTCAGGTTCAACTGGGTCTCGTGTTCATGATGACGTCGGTTCTAATCTCCGTATCGCTTGACTTGGATACTATACACCACAACAAAAAACGAAAAATTAGAGAAAAACGGCGGGACTCACTCTTCGATTTATTCTCCAACGCTCAAATTAGTTATTCTTTTTCCAAAACGAAGAATGCAAAAACAGAATTTACGGGGTATGGTGCTGGGAAGGGAATTTGTAGGTCTGACTCGGAGGGGGCGCTCGGCGTAGAGTGACTTTTGTGATGGTGCGCTTATGGAAAGCCACTTTGCTGGCCACTGGGTTTATGGAGAGTGAATAGTGGGAAAGAGAATGTCGCTTAATTCATTCGAAAGTCGGATGGCTTGTGTCAGTTTGAACACTCAAATGAACCTTCCCCTGGAGTGTGTCCCCAATGCCTTTTATAGCCAGCCAACCTCGCTACCCTTCTTTAGGCGGGAAAGTTAGTTGCCAGCTGCCCTAGGAGATCCTTTCCATTCGTTGAGAAGATGCTGGCGTTATTTAGGGTAACAGCGATCGGAAGGAAGGATTCCTTCCATCCTTGCAGGGATACTGTATGCAGTAAATACTGGGGTTTCCATTATGGAATATGCGTTGAGTTGAGGGCTTCAATTTCTAAGGAGATCACAATCTAGGGAGATTTTCCGCATCGCGATCAGTTGGGGAAGGTAATTTCTTGTGCGTGGGAATGGGCTTATGGGCTGCATCCGATTTGAGCTGCATCTGACTATCTAAAAGTTATCTCCAATTAATTAAGACATTGACCATTTCTGGGCCACCGAGCTACATTTCTTCGAGGCTGATTTTTTTTTGAGTCAGCGCATTTTAGCCGTTCCATCGAAACTAGATCATTCACCAATAGCCCAAAATTGAGAGATGAGCCCCTGCTTCTCTATCCTCCACCAATTTCTCTGTCCTTCATGGACTGGCATTTTCTGGTTCCTCTTCGTAGCCGTGGGTCCGCCACGACAGCCGTTGCTGCCATCGCCGTCCCAAACTGAGGGGCAGCGATGCACAGAGTGTAAGTCCCAGCGACTCTTCTTTCTATTAAAAACCGGATCACAGGAGAGTCGTAGGGCTGGGGCGCTCTGCCCGTGGCAGCCCCCCTCTATCGTCCCACCCCTGCGCCGCCCTTCTTCACCAGTGCGAGTTCAGTACCAATCACAACATTCCTCTCTCTGTCTCTCTCAGAGCAACATCGTCACCGGCGGTGTCTTTCTTTTTGCCGGTCCGTACCAGCAGAGCGCCTGTAGGAAAGATTGTCGTGTGAAACGAAGAGGTCATCACCTCATAAGACTTGCGCATTTCTGTTCTAGTTCTGGCTACCCACTTCCCTTTCCATGTACGTTTTCACTCTCTCATGACTACCTCTATCCAACACAATTTTTATAGCTCTTTAACCTTGCCATCCCACTTCATTTCAAAGAGCAACCCAAGTTTGAATTTGGCTCTTAAAACCACAAATTTTGAGCAAAATCCAGTCTGGGTCCCATCTTTGAAACAAATTTGCAAGCAGGGAAATCTAAGAGAAGCGTTTCATTCATTTAGCAACTTGTTCAGTGACCAGAATTCCTCTCTCTTATGTCCTGATGAAGCATATTCGTCCGTTCTTGAGCTTTGTGCAAGTAAAAAAGCACCAACTCAAGGACAACAGGTTCATGCTCATTTAATAAAGTCTAATGCTCAGCATGATTCAGTGTTCTTGAGTACCAAACTTGTCTTCATGTACGGAAAATGCGGGTTGCTTTGGGATGCTCAGAAGCTGTTTGATAATATGCCTCAAAGAACTATATTCTCATGGAATGCTATGATCGGCACTTATGTGTCCAATGGGAGACCTTTTGAATCGCTGGAATTATATTATGAGATGCGGATTTCGGGAGAGAGTTTAGATGCTTTTACTTTTCCTTGTGTGCTTAAAGCCTGTGGCATGCTTAATGATCTAAGGCAGGGTGCTGTTATCCACGGTTGCATTGTCAAATCTGGGTATGATTCTAATGACTTCGTTTCCAATGCCATTGTAAGTATGTATGCCAAGTGCGATGATATCATCGGGGCAAGGCAATTATTTGACGAAATAACAGAAAGGCAGGATGTTGTTCTGTGGAATTCAATCATTTCAGGGTATTCTGCGAGTGGGCAGCCTCTAGAGGCGTTGATGCTCTTCAGGGAATTGCAAAGGTCTCATGTCGACATGAACACATATACATTTGTTGCTGCACTTCAAGCCTGTGAGGAGCCATCTTTTAGGAGACTAGGAATGGAGATACATGCTGCTACCTTGAAGTTTAATAATCATCTTGATCTGTATGTGGCCAATGCTATGGTTGATATGTATGCAAGATGTGGTAGAATGAAGGAAGCGGAGAAAATTTTCAATCAGATGATCAAGAGAGATAGCATATCATGGAATTCAATGCTCACCGGTCTCATCCAAAACGGTCTCTTTGCTGAGGCTGTTGAATTTTTCCGTGAAATGCAGGCCAAAAGACAAAAACCTGATAAGGTTTCTTTGATAAGTATTCTGTCTGTTGCTGGGCGGCTGGAGAACTTGCTGATTGGAATGGAAGCTCATGCTTATGCTATGAAAATCGGATCTGATATTGATCTGAAGATTGGAAACACATTGATTGATTTATATGCCAAGTGCCATTATATGAACTATATGGACATTGTTTTCAGAAAGATGACAGATAAAGATCCTATTTCTTGGACAACAGTCATAGCTGGCTACGCTCAAAGTAAATACTATACAAAGGCCTTGGAAGTTTTCCGGGAAGTACAAGCAGCAGGGACGGCTGTCGATGCCATGATGATTGGGAGCATCCTGCTTGCTTGTACTGGCTTAAAGCGGATAAACCACACGAAAGAGATTCATGGTTATATAATGAAAACCGGGTTGTCTGATCTAGTGACAAGTAATACACTTGTGGACACATATGGAGAATGCGGTAACATTGAATATGCAAATCGGGTATTTATTTTTATCGAAGACAAAGATATAGTTTCTTGGACTAGCATGATTTCATCTTATGTCAAAAATGGTCTAGCCAATGAGGCTCTCTGCCTCCACAGTCTAATGCAAGAATATGAAGTTGAACCTGATTCAGTGGCAATGGTGAGCTTACTTACGGCTACAGCTAGCCTATCTGCATTAAAGAAAGGAAAAGAGATCCATGGATTTATACTCAGGATGGGTTTTCTCCTAGAGGGATCGATTCTGAGTTCTCTTGTTGATATGTATGCATGCTGTGGAGCAGTAGAGAACTCATATAAGATGTTTAATTGTGTTGAGGATAAAGATGTTGTTCTTTGGACTAGCATGATCAATGCAAGTGGAATGCACGGCCATGGAAAGCGGGCCATCAAGTTATTTAGCAAAATGGAGGCAGAAAATGTTTATCCTGATCATGTTACCTTCTTGTCCCTTCTCCATGCCTGTAGCCATTCTAATTTGCCTGATGAAGGTCAGCGATTTCTAGAAATTATGAGATTCAAATATCACTTAGAACCATGGCCCGAGCACTACGCCTGTCTAGTTGACCTTCTTGCCCGTGCAAATCGTCTGCAAGAGGCATATCGGTTCTTGAGAAACATGCCAGTTGAGACCACCGCTGCTTGGTGTGCCCTTCTGGGGGCTTGTCATGTTCACGGTGAAAAACAATTAGGAGAGATTGCAGCCCAGAAGCTATTGAATTTGGAGCCACAAAATCCAGGAAACTATGTGCTTGTTTCTAATGTTTTTGCTGCAACTGGAAGATGGGATGATGTTGAGGTAGTAAGAAAAAGAATGAGGCAAGCACGGTTGAAGAAAAACCCGGCTTGTAGTTGGATTGAGGTTCGAAATAAGGTACATACCTTCATTTCAAGGGACAGGTCTCACCCACAGAGTGATGAAATATACCAAAAATTGGCTGAGATTATTGGGATATTGGAGAAGGAAGGGGGCTACGTGCCTCAAACAAAGTATGTTTTGCACAATGTAGAGGAAGAAGATAAGGCTAAGATGCTTTATGGGCATAGTGAAAGGCTGGCTATAGCATATGGACTTTTTGAGACTTCAAAGGGTACCATTATTCGAGTCACTAAGAATCTTCGAGTTTGTGGAGATTGCCATACTTTTCTTAAGTTGGTTTCGAAATTTTTTGACAGAGAAATTGTTGTCAGGGATGCCAGCAGATTTCACCATTTTTTTAAAGGAACCTGCTCTTGTGGGGATTTCTGGTGAATTGGTTTGAATTGAAGCTGAATTACTTGAGTAAGGGTAATTCCCTATGTCAAACATTTGTGTTGACACTATTGAATACTGTGGCCCATCATGCTTCACCTCGGCACACTTGCTTGGAACACACTTTTGGAATGTCGTTGATAACGTGACATTTTATTTA
>JAODPA010143488.1:0-15602 GCA_025585075.1 Nepenthes mirabilis | reverse complement strand
AAAATGAAGCCAAGCAAATGCATCATAAAAGAAAGCATTTACTTAAACTAGTTTGGATTCCTAAAGGAAGACTATGACTTTAGCAAAAGTGTCACAATTACATGCCTTAAAGCCATCACCTAAAGATTTTGGCCTTTTACACTCTAACTCATGCAACTCGATGTCCTTAATTAGCAACATTAGTTTTGTGACGGCCTGGCCTTATTCCACTTCATAAAGCCACCGTCAGCCCATAATTCTTGTCTTAAAATAAAATAACAAATGGACATAAAAATTTTCTTTTCGACCATACACAGGATCTCATGAGGGTGGACTGTATAAAGCTGGCCCACCGTTTTGATTTCAAACTTGTCCGGCCAACTCTAATGTTAGCCGGACCTAATTGCCCTGAGATGCTTACTAAAAATTATAACTTTTATTCATAACACAGAAACATGCTTACATTAATAAGATTATAAAAGGGAAACAGTTTTACAAGTCTCCACAAAACATCAAAATAATTAAACAAGCTCTTCATTGATCAGCTCCGGTCATCAAAGCAGTCTAGTCACTTTATAAGGCCTTACTCAACTTCATCCTCCATGAACTTTTCGTTATTTGAAAATAATAAGAGTGAGCTACAAAGCCCAGCAGAATACTCACATGCAGAAAACATAACCATATATACATAAGCGAATATAACTTAGCATATAAAAATCATCATGTCTTTAGTTCGGAAGTTTCTTAGTCTTTTTCCTTATTATCTTGTCTTCTAAAAACTCATAAAACCATTAAAAATTCTTATCATCTTTAGGGACCGGATGGGAGCGGACAACATTGAGGACGAGTTGTGTGTAACCCCACAACCTAAAGCTGTATCCCCTCATTATGCTCTCCGGGGTAGGAGGTAATGCCTTTAACTCGGTATACGGGGCCGTAGTCCATAGTTCTTTGCCACCAGAAAGTCTCCTCCCGTGGCCCAGGAGGCAATCCTCGAGTGTCACTCCAATATCCTTCATCCATTTTTAACAGCAAGTTTAATGGAGACTCGGTTCATAGTTATTGTCCTTTAATGGCCATCCTTCATAGTTCAAAAGTTCAAAGTCGTAGAGTTCCACTTGTTGTCCGTAATATATGCATTTTCCATGTTCATAAAAATAGGCTGGAGTTCTTTTTCATACAGAGGGCCGGAGTTCTTAAAGCCGGACTTCTTTTGTCAAAGCCGGAGTTCCTTACAAGCCAGAGTTCTTTTACATAAAAATCAGAGTTCTTTACAAAGCCGGAGTTCTTTTACATAGCCGGAGTTCTTTTACATAAAAACCGGAGTTCTTTATAAAGCCGGAGTTCTTTTACATAAAAAGCCGGAGTTCCTTTCAAAAGCCGAAGTTCTTTTGTTAAAGGCTGGAGTTCTTGTATCATGAGTTGTCATCAAAAGCCGGAGTAAAAAGTCGGAGTAAAAAGCCAGAGTTCATTTCAAAACAAAAGGACGGAGTGCTTCTTAAAGACGGAGTGCTTCTTTAAAGATGTAAAGGCCGAAGTTCCTCTTCTTCAAAATCGGAGTACTTTTCAAAAGAGGACGGAGTACTTTGTTCATAAAACGACCGGAGTTCTTTGGACGGAGTACATTTTCTTAAAAAGGACGGAGTGCTTTTACCTCAAAAGGCCGGAATTCTTTGGACGGAGTGTATTTTCTTAAAAAGGACGGAGTACTTTTACCTCAAAAGGCCGGAGTCCTTTGGACGGAGTGAATTTTCTTAAAATGGACGGAGTGCTTCTTTAAAAGGGGGAGCTCTTTTCTTATGAAGGTGGAGTTCTTTTCTTTAAACATACAATTATCAAAATTTATATAAATCAACAGATAATCATACTTCCAGCAAAATAAAATCAAGTATCATGAAGTCTTTTTCTTAAACATGCAATTATCCACAAATAATCATACTTTAAGCATCAAATATGAAAGGAACAAAGCAAATATCGTATAAGTTCCTATAATATCAAATATATTAGAAATTACGCATAATCATGAACTTGAAAATAGGGTGAGTACTCTTGCCTGATTTTCTTTTACTTCGCCTGGAACCTTTGGTCTCTCTCTTTCCAAAACTCTATTGCGTGACTCATCCCTACTCCTCTGGTTCTATTTATAGACCTTAGTGGCCGTCGTTTGAGTAGCCACACTAAAGTATATCATTTATTGCTTTTTATTAATTTCCACATTATTACGATTCTTCATTTCTCAACAGTCTCCTTCTTAAATTTCTAGAGTTATTTACGACTTTATGTTCCAATGCGTTTTCTCATAATTCTCCATATTAATTGACCTCGTCAGGTACACATTTCTCATTTAATTCCAATCCGGTCAACTTACTGGCATTGACCAGATTACCGTTCTCTTTCCCTTCCTTTCATGTATGATTTTCGGTCAACATTTTATGTTGACCGGATTCCGCCTTCCGGGCAACACTCGTTGTCCGGAATACACCTTCTGGTGAACCTTTTACGTTGACCGGATTACACCTTATTCAGGCCTTCCGGTCAACATCTTTATATTGACCGAATCACCACCCTTTGCAATTGTTCACGCCTTCCGGTCAACACCTTGTTGACCGGATCACCATCCTTTGTAATTGTAACTTAACATCGGGGATTTTTTCTATATTCTATGACTTGAGCCATTACAAGTTTGGCCATAGTCACTATAGCCCAAGCACCCACGCTAATAAAAAAATAATGACAGAAGTACAAACTTATGATTTAAAGATCTACAGTGTATATGCAATCGGGCCAAAATCCAGTTGGACACAAAAATATGAGGCATTTTTTTATAGGCCTGTCGGTACATAAGAGAAAATAAAGGTCAATGGGCTTCGATTACTTAACCGATAACCTATGTTGGGTGTCATAGATGATATCCAAGATTGGCCAACAAAGATAAAAGTGCTATATTTCATATTGCACTCACTACCACTCTTACGATCACACCAATTATGTTTTAGGGTTCTATCCCGTCAAGTAATCTAGTATGGTTGATTCTTTGATGACGATGACAAAGTATGCACGGTGGAGATTCTAATCACAATTATACATGCAAAAGCTAATACTAACAAAAGCTCATTTTTTTTAATAAATCAACTTGAGTGTTAATTGCGTGAAAGGAAACTAATTGATTGAGCAATAAGACATAGGCATCCAATATATAAAATATTAGTAAGTCATTTTATCGAAGCGATTTATTGAATACACTATAAGTTTCATTCCATATTTTTCCTTGAATAGGGTTCATTGCTTCAAACTTCATCGACAATATTCTATGCAACTTCGTTGATCCTACCGCATAGTTTCCATACATCTGCACTTCTTTTAAGGATCTGAGGTATTTGTTCTTCATAATCTTCGTTTTTGATAATCGACATAGTTGCGTTATCATGCCATGCTTTTCCCAACCGTAACAATTGCTGGCAACAAGTGCTTCTAATTGGTTGTGATGGACCCCTGAATATATAGTAGAAAAATTCATCACCACATTCATAGTCTAACCCTAAGTTTGGACTTGGTGATGGGGAAAGAATGTCTGTAGACCTTGTCGAACCACATAACGTCATCAGGATAAATGTTATATACATGCTAGCAATAAGGGAAGACTTCATCGCCATTACTAAGTCGCCAATGTTTAATTTTCTCTCCGACGTAAAATGATAATGAAGTTAGAGAACGGATGAAAGGGCACAAGTGATCTCATATATGAATATCAGCTATATATATATATAGATGGACATGCAAACAACCATTTGAGGAGGTGGAAAATAAGCCTGGGTGTTTGAAACGTCCCATATCTATTTATTATTGCTTTAATTTAACAATATGATTATTAATAGCTACATAATTATAAACGTTAAAAGTAATTTATGTTATGTCATTATTTTAGTTTGGGGAGATGTAACTCGTCAGGAAACTGCTTCCCATATATTTCACATTCCCATATTTTTTTTTTAACTTAATCGAATGCTAGAAATTTTAAGATAAAAAATATACATATATACGTATTTAATTTTGTAATGTTAATGTCCTATAAATATTTAACTAAATAAGAAAAATAGCAAAAAGACACAATTTAGAGAATTTTTTAAGTTATATATCTCATTGGTTAAAATTTATACATGGGGATCAGAAGGCCACCTAGGGAAGGAGTCAACGGAGAAAACGATAAATGACATCCTGTTAATTAACATGTTGGAGTTTTAAATTTCAAACCCCCCGACACACAGGGCTAGTTATGGGTACGATCGTTCATGGACTGGCCTATAGGCAAGCCCAGTGGACGAGCAGAGGGTCCAGAAGATTGCAGCCCACAGCTTACTCCCGATAAGATCCAGGACCAACCAACAGTGCGGTCAACCTAGGCAGGTTGACCCTATAAGGCCCAAATTTTTAAATTATTACAATCATGGTTAATTAAAGTAATATCTTCAAATTTGAGGTTAAAATATGTAAAAAAACATTTGGTTAAAACAGTCCAAATTAAACTAGTTAAATATGTGCCTAATGTGTTCCCGAATTTGGCTTCAGCCAGAGTAAGCCCGCCGTGCGCTCGAGCCAAAAAAATAGAGATATCGTAATTGAAGTGTGCCCGAGCCACGCTCAAGCTCAGCGAATTCAAGACATTGCACCCAGAATTGTGGCGCCTGAAGCACTCCTATGCGGTGCTCGAGCACCACTAGGTTATAAATGCGATCCCCACACTCGTTTCTATCATTGCTGGCTATAATTTTCAGAGCTAAAGAGAGTGGGAGGAAGAGAGAAAGCCGATAAACTCGAATTTGGAGGTAATTCAAGTTAGCATTTGAGTGAATCTAAGTTAAGATAAGTACACTCTAAGCTCTTCTTTCTTTGTTGCTATTTCTTGCAAATTATTCTGAGTATTTTGGTTTGAATGTTCATCCAAACTATAATTTTAGAGCTGTTATGTTTATAAGGAGCATGCATGTAATTTTTTCATGATTTTGTAGCATTTTTGGAAAAAAAAATTCTTGTTATATACATATACATGCGTACATGCGCTGAACTTTATTTCTCAACTATATATGTCTTTAATTCTGAATTTAATGTTCTTGTATGTGATAAGTTTCGTTCCTCATACTATAGTATATTTTGGGATTGTAATAATAAAGGTAATGTTATAGAATTATCATCTTGTGACAGCCCGACATTATTCCACCGCATAAAGCCGCCGTCAAGTCTAAATCCTTATCTTAAAATAATAATAATAATGTGGACATAAAAATTTTTTCTTTTCTTTTACACAGGATTGATGAGGCCGAACTATATGAGCTGGCCTTCCGGTTTTAATTTCAAACTTGAGATGCATACTGGAATTATTAATTTCAATTATCCAAAAAAAAAATCACGGAAACATGCTAACATCCATCTTATACAGCGAAATATTTTACAAGTCTTCTCAAAACATCAAAAGGAAATAAAATTAAGCTCTTCATTGATCAGCTCCGGCCCGCTAGCTATATCATATGGTTCTACTCAACTTCGTCATCTATAAGCCTTTCATCATCTGAAAAGTGATAAAAATGAGCTACAAAGTCCAGCAAAATACTCACATACAGAAAACAGAAAACATAAACATATATATATAAGCGAATCAAAACAGAGATTCATAACTTAACTTAACATACGAAAATCATCATGTCTTTTTTTGAAATTTCCTTAGCCTTTTTCTTATTATCTTATCTTCTGAAAACTCATAAAAACCATTGAAAATTTTTATCATCTTTAGGGACTGGACGAGAGCGGACAATATCGAGGACAGATTGTGTGTAACCCCACAACCTAAGGCCGTATCCCCTCATTATGCTCCCCGGGGTGGGAGGTAATGCCTTTAACTCGGCATACAGGGCCGTAGTCCAAAACTCTTATGCCACCAGAAAGTTTCCTCCCATGGCCCAGGATGAAATCCTCGAGTGTCACTCCAATATCCTTCATCCATATTTAACAGTAAGTTTAATGGAGACTCGGTTCATAGTTCTTGTCCTTTAATGGCCATCCATCATAGTTCGAAAGTCAAAAGTCGTAGAGTTTTACTTGTTGTCCAAATTACATGCATTGTTTCATGTTCATATAAATAGGCCAGAGTTCTTTTTCAAACAGAAGGCTGGAGTTCCAAAAGTCAAAGTTCTTTTCAAAGCCGGAGTTCTTTTCTTAAAAAGCGGAATTCCAAAAGCCAAAATTCTTTTCAAAGCTGGAGTTCTTTTCTTAAAAAGTCGGAGTTCCAAAAGCCGAAGTTCTTTTGTCAAAGCCAGAGTTCTTTTCTTAAAAAGCCGGGAGTTCCAAAAGCCAAAGTTCTTTTCAAAGCCGGAGTTCTTTTCTTAAAAAGCTGGAGTTCCAAAAGCCGAAGTTCTTTTGTCAAAGCCGGAGTGCTTTTCTTAAAAAGCCGGAGTTCCAAAAGCCGAAGTTCTTGTCAAAGGCCGGAGTTCTTTTCTAAAATCGGAAGTTCTTAAAAGCCGGAGTTCTTTATTCATAAAGGTCGAAGTTCCTTATTCATAAAAGTCGGAGCTCTTTTTCAACGAAAGCCGTAATTCAGAAACCGGAGTTCTAATTCCATTAAAAATCGAAGCTCAAATAGCCAAAGTTCCTTTAAATTCAGAGTTCTAAAAATCGGAGTTCATTTCCATTTAAAGTCCGTAGTTCTAAAAGTCGGAGTTCTTCAAAGTCCGAAGCTCTTCTTCTTAAAAGTTAGAAATCTTTTCTTTAAATATTAATTATCAGAGTTCGTATAGATCGATAATTAAACATATACTTCAAACAAAATAAAGTCTAACACCATGAATACCAGAGTTTCTTTTAAACATGCGATTAAGAATGATAAATCACAAAAGTAGAACAAACATCATACATACATAATTTCATAAGAATATCACATACTTACATAGTAAACATGCATAAACATGAACTTTAAAAACAGGGGTGAGTATCTTGCCCCGAACAGAACTCAGGAGCGGCTGATGAAGAGGGGCAGGAGCAGACTCCTCCCCGGAACAGGATTACGGCAGGAGTAGTTAACATGGTCACCACCCGACCTGCCAAGAGCCCGACGGACAGCAAGGAGCAGCAGACTGGGAGGAAGAAGCAGCGCACAGTAGATAATACTATTAGCTTTAGTGATTGTGACTCAAATCATGTAATGTCCCCCCATGCTGATCCCCTTGTAATCCTAGCACTCATTTCAGATGGTACTTCAGACTACCAGCTGAAACAAGTCTTTATTGATAATGGTAGCTCTAAGGACTTGCTTTACTTGGATACGTTCTTTAAATTAGGCTTAAAAAGGAACTAATTAAAACCCGCAGAAGGACCTTTATACGGCCTTGACAATGAACCGGTGCCCGCTCAAGGGACAATCCAACTGGAAGTCACCCTATGCACCTATCCAAAAACAGCAAGTCGCATGCTAACCTTTTTGGTAGTTGACCTGCCCTCAGTATACAACGCTATACTGGATAGACCTTGCCTAGCGGCATTCGGGGCAGTTACCTCGATTCCGCACCTCAAAGTGAAATTTCCAACACCCTACGGTGTTGGGGAGGTGTTAGGCGACTAAATAATTGGGCGGACATGCTACATGTCCCAGATTGCCCCTGCGGCAGTACTAGCACGGTGGGAGAACTCGATCACCGAGATGAGACCACCCTGCGACAGGCGCAGCCCGGTGAGGCCACAGATCTGGTCCCACTAAATCCAGAGGAACCGGAGAAGTGTGTGCAGATTGGTGACTCACTCACTGGCACATTACGCGCTGAACTGATTGCGTTCTTGCAACGGAACACTGAATTATTCGCATGGACTCCTGCAGACATGTTCGGGATTTTGGCTGAGGTGATGGTCCACAAGCTGGGCCTTGATCCTGACCGAAAGCCAGTGAGGTAGAAGTGGAGGAACCACTCCGTCGAAAAGCTGATCGCCATCCAAGAGGAGGTAAAAAAGCTACTAGACGCTGCGTTCATTAGGGAAGTCCAGTACCCCAATTGGCTTTCAAATGTCGTCCTGGTTAAAAAGAGCAACGAAAAATGACGAATGTGCGTTGATTTTACTGACGTCAACAAGACCTGCCCGAAAGATAGTTTTCCCTTACCCAGGATCGACCTACTGGTTAACTCCACGGCTGGACATGAGCTACTCAGCTTCATGGACGCCTATTCGGGCTACAACCAGATTCGAATGAGTCCGAAAGACGAGGAGAATACCTCACTTATGACAGACCAGGGCACCTACTGCTACAAAGTGATGCCCTTCGGACTAAAAAATACTGGGGCAACTTACCAATGACTGGTCAACAAGATGTTCGAAAAATAAATTGGTCGCAACATGGAGGTCTACGTCGACGATATGCTCGTCAAGAGTAGGGTCACTGGCGACCACATACGTGACCTGGAAGAATCATTTGAGGTTCTCCACCAGCACCAAATGAAGCTGAATCCAGCCAAGTGCGTCTTTGGGGTAGCCTCTGCGAAGTTCTTGGGTTTCATCGTCTCCCAACGGGGGATCGAGGCAAACCCTGAAAAGATTAAGGACCTCGCTGACATGGCCCCCCCACAGAATGTCAAAGACGTCCAGCGATTGACTGGGCGGCTGGCAGCTTTGTCCCGCTTCCTCGCGAAGTTTGGTGACAAGTACCAGCCCTTCTTTAAAGCCCTGAGAGGGACGAAATCTAATGGATTTCAGTGGATGGCTGATTGCCAGTCTGCTTCAATGAATTGAAGCAGTATCTGGCCAGCCTGCCACTGCTAGCGTCACCCAAGGACGGGGATGAGCTGTACCTTTATTTGGCAGTATCGGAAGTGTCCCTCAGCTCCGTCCTCGTGCGCTAGGAATCCGATACCCAGCAGCGGGTCTACTATGTGAGCAAAATGTTGACCGGCCCAGAAATGCGCTATCCACGCGCTGAAAAAATGGCCCTGGCACTTATCTTTGTAGCACGGAAATTGAGGACATACTTTCAGGCACACCCTATAGTGGTCATTACTGACCAGCCGCTAAAAGGCGTACTCCAAAAACCTGACGTTTCGGGACGGCTAGTGAAGTGGGCTATTGAATTGGATGAATTCGACATCGAATTCAGGCCCAGGCCTGCCATAAAAGCGCAGGCTCTGGCTGACTTCATCGTTGAGACCACGACCCCGATTCACGAGGGACAGCCCGCAGAAAACGAAGAACAGTCCGACGAGGTCCCAGAATGGACACTCCACGTGGATGGATCGTCCACGAACAGTGGCAGCGGAGCAGGCGTGGTCCTTACGACCCCTGATGGATTCGAGATCAAGTATTCCCTAAAGCTTGACTTTCAGGTGACCAACAACGTCGCCGAGTACGAAGCCCTGCTAGCTGGCTTGCGGTTTATAACGACTTCGAATTAATCATCAACCAGGTCAATAGGGGCTTCGAGGCGACCAACCCTTCCTTGGCCAGGTACCTGGCAAATGCAAGGGAAGCCATCCAGGGTTTCAGCAAACTGGCCCTGATTCACGTTCCTCGAACTGAAAATTGCTGCCGAAAGTCCAGAACAGTATTCGAGGGACATGCGGGAGATCCTGAACGCTCCCAGCATAGAGAAACAGTAGGTAATGCAGATTTACGAGATGGAAAACTGGATGACGCCCTACCTTAGATACTTAGCCGACGGATCACTCCAAGAGGACGCCGAAAAGGCCAAGCGAATTAAAAAGACAGCTGGCTGGTACACGGTAGTCGATGGGTGGCTGTATCGCCATGGATACTCAACTCCGTATCTCCGCTGTCTATCTCCCGAGGAGGCCGACTACGCACCGGGCGAAGTTCACTTCAGGATCTGTAGATCACACGTAGGCGAGAAAAACCTGGCCTTTAAGATCATGCGGCAGGGCTACTATTGACCCTCAATGAAGGACGCACTTGAGTTTGTGAAGAAGTGTGAAAGCTTCCAACTTCACGGTAACCTTCACCACCAGCCGTCTACTGACCTGAAGTCGCTTCAGGCTCCATGGCCCTTCGCGCAATGGGGGCTCGATATTCTCAGCCCATTTTTCATTGCCACGGGGCAGAGGAAGTTTATCATCGCGGGCATCGACTACTTCACCAAGTGGGTCGAGGCAGTCCCGCTAGCAAAAATCACAGAGTGCAATGCATTGGAATTTCTTCGCCAAGGCATTGTCTGTAGCTTCGGCGTCCCAGAGGTCGTGGTAACCGACAACGGGACCCAATTCACGGGGAAACGCTTCACCAAGTATTGCACCAGCCTTGAGATTAAGCTGGTCCACACTTCGGTGGCATACCCCCAGGCCAACGGGTAGGTGGAGGTCACAAACCGTACGCTACTCCACGAGTTAAAGACTAAACTGAAGGACGCCAGGGCCTCCTGGGCTGACGAGGTCCCATCCGTCCTCTGGTCTTATCAAACAACGCCGAAGGAACCAAGGCGCGAGACCCCCTTCAGCCTCTGTTACGGGACTGAAGCAGTAATTTCTGTCAAAATCAGGCTTCCAAGTCTCAAGGTGGAGTCTTTCGACCCACGGACCAACTCCCAAAAAATCAGGGAACATTTAGACCCGCTAGAGGAAGCCCGCAACGCTGCCAGAATACGGACAGCAGCGTACCAACACCGTGTTGCCTTGTACTACAATAAAAAGGTGAAAGCCCGAAAGTTCGACATTGGGAACTTGGTCCTACGGGGCGTCGAGGCCACCAGCAAGCTGGCCGGCCGCAACAAGCTCTCTCCAAATTGGAAGGGACCTTTCCTTGTCTCCGCCGTCCTACGAAACGGAGCATACAAACTCTGAAACCAGGATGGGAAGTTGGTCCCGCGAAGATGGAACGCAACCCACCTCAAGCGATACTTCCTATAGGGAACCCAGGTATGCACTTACCCACATGTGTGCATTCATTCGCAATCTTGTTTTAATTTGGTAAAATGAGGAGTTTATTTAGCATATAGAATCCTAGGCTCTGTGTGCATATATATGAACTGTGTTTGCGTTGCAGGTTTACCCGACCTAAAGTGTCCCTAAGTCGGGAGGGTCTTCACCCTCTCGTTAAACCCTAGTCATCTAGGTAGCCCAGAAGTGGTTTGAAACCCTGGTCATCTAGGTGGCCCATAAGCGGTCTTAAACCCTAGTCATCTAGGTGGCCCATGAGCAGTCTGAAACCCTAGTCATCCAGGTGGCTCATGAGCGGTCTGAAACCCTGGTCATCCAGGTGACCCATGAGCGGTCTGAAACCTTGGTCATCCAAGTGGCCCATAGCGGTCTAAAAACCTTAGGGGGCAAGTACGGCACACGCGATGACCTCCTATCGGGGAGCAGCAACGTCAGTCAACGACGGTCGAAGGGAGAAACCTTTCTTTTCCAACATTGGCAGCCCAAGTCTTCACTTGCACGGCACCACCAGGCTGGTTAATACAACCGCCTGCCCAGCATAAGGATCTTATTCCTTCGGCAGCCAGCTAACCAGGTTGGCCGCCCCACGCAGTAACCTTCTCAATGAGAGGGTAGCGTGATTAAACAGTAACGATAAGCGTCCCTTCTCTAACACTGACTACGCAAGTTTCCACTTGGACAGCACCCCAAGGATGGTTAATGCAACCACCTGTCAAGCCCAGGGACTCAGCTCCCTAGGCAGCCAAGCAACGGTCACCGGCCAACCAGGTTGGCTGCCCAATGCGATAATTCACGCAAACACAAAAAGCAATAAAAGATAATGGACACCAAACTGAAAGAAATTTCCATTTTATTGCTCATAAAATGTATTACAATTTACATGAGATCCAAAAACACAAAAGAAATACAAAGGGCTACAGGGGCGGCGGACCACCCTGGCTGTCTCGGGGCTCTCCCTCTAAATCTTCCTTACGTTACGCTATGCGGTTTCTCTGGTTGATAAACTCCACTGAGAAGTCATGAACGATCAACCGAGCAACGCGCCATCCAATGTTGAGTCCCTCCAATAGCCGGGCATGCAGTGCGCCCCCGATCTCATGAGGGCTCATCCGAGTGGCCAACTCGTTCTCTGAGGCGGCGGCTCGATCTGCAAGGCATTTGTTGCTCGCCTTAAGTCGATCCTCCTCCTCCTTCGAGCGAGCGACCTCGGCCTTCAGCTCAGCATTATCTGCCTCTATGCCAGCCATGGTAGCCTCAAGAGCAGCAATCTGCTCGCAGAGCTCCCTTCCTGAGGCGGCCAGCTCAGCCTCCAGCCAGGCGATCTCAGCCTCCTGATCTACAATGATGTGATCTCATTGCTCCACTTCCCGGGAGAAAGCCGAGATCAACCTTCTTGACTGCACAGGACAAAGGCAAAGTGTGAGTTACGAACACAAGGAAGAAAGAAATACAAGGAAGCTATCACGGAAATCATACCTCGTAAGTCTTCCTCTCAGGCCTCTTAGGCCTGGGCTCTAGACGTGTCCCAGCTGGCGGCGGACCAGGAAATGGTGAGCCAGGAGCATCCTCTCGCGCCGAACACGCCGCTGCCTCATCCAAAATACGATCCAAAAACTCATCATCATCAACAGCAGCGGCGGGCTCCTCTCTTGCAGCCTCTGGAGCAGTCGCAACAGGCTTCCTTCTCCTGGCCGCCCTTGGAACGGCTGCTGGTGGATCAACTCTCGTCGACGGCTCCACAATATAAACGCGTGAACCCTCAGGCACGTCGCGAGCTGGCTCCTCCGCAGATTCCATCCAGGCGGCGCCTGGAACCACCTTCGCCGCAGGCTGGGCCAGGATGACTCCTCCGGCCTCCGCCGGCCTATCCTCAATGGACTTCCCCACTCCAAAGGTACTGCCGGATCCATCGCAGATCCCGGCAGCCACAAGGTCAATCTGCGACGAAGATGATGAGGGCGTGCCAATTACCCTCTCAGTAGCTTCCTCCGAGGGCTTTGGGCGGATGATCACACCCCTTGAGTCTTCAGGCCTCATCATCTTAATCGAAGGGTGTGGCTTCTGGGCCGGTGATGGCGGTCACCATTTAGCCTTCTTGGTCTTCACCTGGGAATCTAAGAAGTCCCTCTTGAACTCATCGGGGTTAAGCCGTATGGCCTTGGTCAACCATGCGTAGGAGGAGCTCTCCGTCGTAAACAGCATACCAAGGTACGCCTCTGGAACCTTGCCCCAGCTCCTCGCAATAGGCCATTTCTCTCCCACTTTCACAAAGAAGAACCGATTTTTTAAGTTCTTCAGCGAATCATGAATGGTCGTGTTAATTTTTATTCTCGCACGGGGACTGAGCGAAATCCACTTCGCCCCCTGGGTCACTTTAAATATAACTTCAAAGCCAGACATCCTAAATTTCTGGAAAAGCTTCCGGGCAAAAATATATAAAGTGTAAAGGTACCTCACCGTGTTGGCATGGAGCTGAGCGATGGGTACTCGTAGAGCCGCCACGATCGACTCCAGCTCTTCCGGCAAGGGCAAACGGAGGCCGCTCCTCAAATGGGCCTTATAGACAGTGATGTACCCCTCCGGTGGGGTAAAAGCTTTGTCGTCCTCGCCCAGAACCCTCTAGGCCATCTCTTTGGAAATATTAAATTCAACACACAGTGCCTTAACATCGCTTTCTCTCAAGATGGACGAAAAGTCTGCGACTGAAGCCATGATCAAGCGCAAGCTAGGGGTTTTTTGTGGAAGAGTTCATCTGAGAAACGAGAACGAAGAAGACGATGGTTTGAAGACGTAATTGATTTCAAAATACGGAGGGGAAACTTAAGCACCAAGCATACAAAGGACGCCGTCAGTCCTGCCACGTGTCACCTCCTCACTTGACCTCACAAAAGGATGGATCTCTGGCGTAGAAACCCCTCATGAAGGATGCCGTCAGTCTGGCCACGTGTCGCCTCCCAACTTGACCCTGCAAAAGGACGGATCTCTGGCACATTAATGGCCAGGATATCCTCCCAACCAAAGGGAGACTCGGGTCGTACTCTGTCAGGCAAACCGGCTAGTGGCCACACAAGACGCTCCAAGAATTGGCCAAAACGGTCAACAATTCTGGTACTCCGAAATTGACCAGGATGGTCGATAATTCTGGTACTCCGGAATTGACCATGATGGTCGACAATTCTGGTAATCCGGAATTGACTAAGAAGGTCGACAATTCTGGTACTCCGAAATTGATCAGGACAGTCAACAATTCTGGTACTCCGAAATTGACCAGGACGGTCAACAATTCTGGTACGCCGGAATTGACCAAGACGGCCAACAGTTTCGGTCAAACTCACCCTCACGCCTATCATGCGACTTCATGAGGTCCTCAAAGAAGGCGATAAGAGGCATCCCATTATGAACATATTGGAGGCCAGAAATCTGACCACCAGCATGGGGGGCTAGTGATAGGTACACCAAAAATGGGCTGGCCCCACAAAAGTCAAAGGCCCAAGACGGCGGTCAACACTCTAACGGCCCAATTGGAAAAAGGGCCCAAAAGCTGGAAAGTCGAGGACGGTCAACGCTGGCGGTCAACCCAAACGTTGACCGTCTGCCTTGTGCATATTAAGCCCAAAGGGGCTCTTCTACAGTAATGGGTCTGGCTCACTCAGGCCCATGGCCCATCTGGCGGCTGACGACGGATACCCTTCACAAGGGCGGCCAACTTGCATGCAGATGGTCAACTCGAGCGTTGACTGTCCACATTTTGCACGATGGGCCCCAAGAAGCCTTTCAACAGTAACAGGCCTGACCCGTTTAGGCCCACCAGTCATTAAAAGGCCAACAACGATTCTCCAAGGATATTCCACGATCTAGACTCAGACCAACAAGGACACTAACAAGATTGGCGCCATTCAAAGAAAGAAAGCGCCAGATCTTCACAATTCCTTTCCAGCCAAGACACTTCAACGGTAATATGCTGAGGAGAAAAGAAACCAACTGGGAAAGTTATTGGCCGCCTCAAAAGGAAACAATCGCACCCACCTTGGAAAGTGGCATTCGCTTTAAAAGGCAAGCCAGCCAAGGTGGACAGGGGGATCACACCTTCCAAAGGAGGAAGATCACCCTCTTAGCCATAAAAAATAAACCCTAGAATTATCAGGAAAGACTATGATCTATGCTTCCATTGACACAGGCAATTACTCACTAACCGCATACGCTTTCTGGGATATGCACCAGTGCTCTCAGAAATCGGCTTACTTTGCCATCGACATCCTCCAACAACCGTAAGGCAACAAGCGAGCCCTTACGGCCGTTTACTGTCTTCCCACCACCCAGATTCAAGAAGACCTCACGTCTCTCTTACATCTGGGTCAAACACTCAAACTCTCTCTCTCTCTATTTTCAGTTTCTTCCTTTTGAAAACTGTTTTACTGACTTGAGAGTCGGAGTATTTTCAATAGGACAACTTTCCGCCAATAACGCTGACCTCTTGTTCGTTTTAGTGGTGTGTAGGATTCGCACTCAGTGAACGGAACCGGTCCTAACCATCCAGAAGAACCCGAATCTGTTCGAAATCGGATCCAGATACGTATCAATTCTAAATAGCAATATTATTATAAACGTCAAAAGTAATTTATGTCATGTAATTATTTTAGTTTGGGGAGACGTGGCTCCTAAGAAAAATGCTTCCCATATATATCTCATTCCCAATTTTTTTTTTTTCAC
>JAODPA010143477.1:0-15614 GCA_025585075.1 Nepenthes mirabilis | reverse complement strand
TTGGCTGGATGGACTTGCTGTGTGTATGATGATTCTGCCGGATGGCTACTTGAGGGGCTGGGTTGGAACTGCCCTGATGTGCTATGACCCTGTGGCTGGTTCAATGTTGTTGGTTGCCTAGCCGACTGCTATGCTACTTGCTTTGCGGATTTTTTATGGGAGGCTGCTGGGGGTTGAGGCTGGATCTGCGGATTTGGGGTGTTTCCCTGCTGTAGAACTATGCTTCCTCATATTGGTCCTGCCATCTCTGTGGGTGGTAAAATTTTTTTTTGGTAAGTCTGTGGGTGGTAAATGCCCCTGTCTTGGATTAGGATGGGTCGTGGTTACTGGATTTGCTAATGAAGCATCTCCTACCTGCTCCAGTGCAAAGCATGGCTAGCGGAATTGAAATTCGGCCCTGTACTTGCAGGGTGCTACATTTGCTGCTGGAGCTATCTGCTGGTGTTGGGGGCTATGGTTGCTGATGCAATTGCGTTGGCCTTGCTGTTGATGGAAAACTCTGGCAGCTGGTTGGCTGAGTCGGCTCTGTTGCTTATTTGGCCTGCTTGCGGTGGAATGGTAGAATTTCCAGGACCATGCTCATGCTAATGGATGCTGATATGCTGGGAACTCCTGGTCTGTGCAGCTACTGCTGTTTTTGTGCTGGCGTTGGGGCTAGGGATGTGCTGCAGTTGCCTATTGCTTCCTACTGTTGGAAACTTGGGGTGCAATTAGGTTGTTGGCAGCATTGTTTTGCTGTAGTAAGTTGCTGCGGGGCGATCGGATGTTGTCGATCCAGTCGACTCGGGAGTAACTGATTTTGAATCTGCTTATGTATATTGACAGAGTTCATATTCTATTTTCTGTTGATCGTTATCCTCTTAGAGGTTTTTTGAGGTATTTTCTGATGTACCAATTGCTCGGGGTATGCCCTAACGTTTTATGTTCTAACTCCAAGTTAAAAAACTTGGAGTTATATCATAGATTTTGTTAATTTTTTCTCCCTTTAATCCAAAATACATATTTACTTACCAAAAAAAAAAGCTGATTGTCGTTTTTGACCACAACATCGGTGTGAATGACCTGGTCCTCCATGGAGAGGATGTTGACGTCCACAAAATTAGGGCCCCACCCACCCAGATTCTACCCTTGGAGGAGTCCGAGTAGTTGGTAGACCAAGTCTTTTTTTTGGTAATTAGATAGACCAAGTCGAGTGAGGCCAAACATTGCTAACAATAGAAGCCGAATTGCGAATCGCAACTTTGGTTTCTACCAGTCCCACAATGTTACAATTGTTGGAGCTAACGAGGTGACGCACTTCGTGGGCTTTCACTTTACCATTAAGCCCCCTAACATTCCAACATACAATGTTAATCATGAGGAGGGGGAGTCTGGAACATTGTGTGGCAGTTAATTCAAATTTCGAATCTAAAATTTGATCTGCAAGGGCTCGTCGTCTTTGACCTCGCCGGTCATGGCCGGATTTCTGGGGGGCCCCCCCAACCCTCCTCCGGTCGGCGCCCCACCCGTTCCCTCTCCGTCCTCCCTCCCGACTTCCAAAACCCTAGCTCCCTTCCCTTCTCTGCGTCCGCCTACGACTCAACTTTTGGACTCTTTGGTTCCAGCCACTGAAGCTTCCCTTCTGGTCGAAGACTTCCCACAACTCAGGCGTTCGGAGGACTCCCTATCTCCGGCTCCAGATGCTCCTTTTCTGTCTTCCCTGCAATCCGGTGGTCTCCGGATTGACCCTGTGCACGATGGTGCTGCTCCTCCGTCTTGGGCGGACGTCACTAAGAAAAAATCTGGTTCGTCTTCTCTGCCTATTTCTGGTTCTAGGTTGCGTTCTCTTCAGAGCCGGTGTGTTCGTCCTTTTGACACCCTAAAATACTTCCCTCCCCATTCTCTCGTCTGCGGTGACTCCCTAATTTCTCCTCCGGAGGAAGTCTCTCAGCAGAGTCGTGAGTTTTGGGGCTCCACTCTGGTTGGATATTTCGTCGATAAGCCTCCTCATTTTTTGGCTGTTAGCTCCATTGCGAGTAGGCTCTGGGCTAGATTTGGGATTAATCACGTTGCTTCAAATGGCAAGGGATTTTACTTCTTCTGTTTCGATTCTGAGGCTCAATTGTCAGCCTGCTTGGCTCACGGCCCCTGGTCTTTCCGAAGGAAATCCCTTTTCCTCAAACGTTGGTCTCCTGGAATGATCCTGAACAAGGAGTCTTTTAAGTCTGTTCCAGTCTGGATTAGTCTCTTTAATGTTCCATTTGATTTTTGGACTCCGCTGGGTTTGAGCTGGATTGCCAGTCGTGTGGGGCGTCCACTCTGCCTTGATCCACGAACCGCAAGAATGGATCATTTGCATGCCGCAAGGTTGTGTGTGGAAGTGGATAGAGATGTAATCCTCCCTGATAAGATTAGGATTTCTATGGGACCCGAGATGTCTTTATCGATAGTTGAGGTGGAGGTTTCCTATCACGGGAAGGCTAATGGTAGCTCGTTGGAATGTAGTTCCACTCAGAAATGGCCTGGTATGATGGCAGAGGATCCGGTCAAGCTGAAAATCCCTTCTCTACCACTGGTTTCTGGGGGCAGTGCATCTGATGGTGGTTTTACCCCTTCGCTTGCAATGACTTCTCTCCAACCTGAGTCTATTTCACCACTGAGGCTCGAACCTGAACCATCCCCTTTGCATTACTCTGGCTCTGATGATGCTTCTTCTACTTTGAAGGGGGTGGATTTTGCCTCTAAAGATTTGGAATTAGTGGTGATGGATTCTGACCACGCTGAGAAATCAGCCCTTAAATCTGAGCTCTCTGGGGGTGTGGATGAACTCTCATCCATGCCTTCTGCGGAGGCGCCTTGTTGTGCCCCCCTCTCTGCTGATGTCGTTCTCCCTGAGGTGCTGCCGATATTGAGGTGTTGGATTCAATATCCAATGATGAGATGCTTGTGGATCAGGCCCTGGATCAGGCCTCATTCTCAAAAAGGGTGCGGTTTGCTCCTGAGATCTTGTCTACTGAGGATCTCAGTAGTGTTTCTCACCGCAGGATGTTGGCTCCTTGCAGTGATATTTGTCATCCAGTCAAGTTCCGCAGATCCAATATTGGAATCTTGGCTTCTGAGGACGTCCCTGTGCATGATGACCCCAATCCTGGTGCTGATATCGAGTGCCATGACCTGACGATTCCTCCATCTGATGGAGCGCCTCCGCAGATGGAGCCTGCGTTTGTTATTGATCCGGATTACACGCCCAGCCCTATCTCTCGTATTTTAAAAAAATACGTGGGAAGTCCTAATCGGGCTAAGAAAAAAACCCAATGTAAGACGAAGCCCTGTAAATCTAAGTGATTTGCAGTGGGGGCTCTTTTTGCTCATGCCGGAGTGATTGTGGTGCTGGATGTGGATGCTGGTTTAATCCTGGATCCAGTTTGGTGAATTTGGGTGCATGGCTGCTGGTGGGTCTGGCTGTGTTGCTGTTTTGTCGGAATGTATATGTCCGTTAGTCTTTTTCCGGACTAAAAATTGCCGGAGTGAAATTTGCCGGATTGCCTTTGCCGGAGTGGTTTTTTTCCAGTGTACTTTTCGCCGGAGTGCAAGTTTTCGGAGTTCCTTTTCTTCGATAGAGTTTTTTTTTTTGGCCGGAGTGGTTAATCCCTCTTAAGCCGGAGTGGATGTGGTGTGTTGTGGCCGGTGTGGCTCTGCTTGAGCTGTGTAGTGAACCTGGTGGGCTCCGAAAAAAAACAAAAAAACCTGGAGTGCTTCTTACCTGTGTTCATATTGCCGGAGTGATTTTGACCGGAGCGCATTTTTTCCGGAGTGAACTTTTCTGGAGTGAAATATGCCGGAGTGCATTTGGCCGGAGTGGTTTTTCCGGAGTAGCAGGAATGCAAAGTTTCGGAGTTCTGTGCCAGTTTCGCTCCTCATGTAAGACGGAGTGAGTGGGACGGAATGGCTTTTGCAGGACGGAGTGCTTGGGACGTCGTGTTACACAATACGGTGTGGTAAATGCCGGATCGCATTTTGCGGAGTGAGTTTCGGGAGTGCGTTTTACCGGAATGCATTGTGCTGGAGTGATCCTTTTTGCGTAGGGATTGCACTGCCGGTGTGATCTTTGCCGGAGTGCGTTGGGCCGGAGTGGCCACGTGCGATTTACCGGACTGACAAACTTCCGGAGTGATGCTTTTGGGCCGGAGTGGCCTGGCGCGAGTTGTGGCCAGCAAGGCATTTCCGGAGTGGGTGTTCCGGAGTGCTTTGTTTGTGATTTCCGGAGTGGATTTTCCTCTCTTTTTTGCCGGAGTGGATTGCGTGTGGAATGAGTTGCACGTGCTTCCGGATGGGTTTTCTTCTACAATAATCGAACATTATTGTAATTTTATTTCTTAATGACTTTTGTCATGGATCTAGAGGTTCCCTTATTTCTATGTTTCTTTTCCAAGTCGGCAAAACACTTGGTAAAAAATATAGTTATTTATACATTTTACTTTAATTTAATGCAATTAATTACTTACCAAAAAAAAATGAGGGGGAGTCTGGAGAGTAGTTCTTTTAGGCCCTGTGGAAGATGGTTGGAATGGTTTCGCTTTTTTTGAAGCATTTTGTCCTTTTTGACCGTTTTGCTTGCCTAACCCATGGCCTGAGCCCCTCGAGATGAGGGAGGATCTCTGCTTGGAGGAGGGGAAGGAGGTAGGCCTGGGGAATGTGTTGGGTCTCTGAGGGTTTGGGAGCAGTCAGGAGCTTCTAGGCTTGGTGAGGATGTCGTCCATTCCCCACATTGGGGGGCAAACAAAGCTTCATCCTACCAACAGGCAGGGACATTAATGCCTACACGTTCAGCCTCTCCAAAAAGGAGGCATCTGGAGCAGGGGAAGGGAGCAGCACATCTCTCTACAGGGGAGGGAACGAATGAGATTGGGATAGGAGATGAGGAGAAACCAACTATAGAGAGGAGACATCGGGGGGTAGAGGATGACATGGAGACCTAGGAGGGCTCTTCAGCACCCCCCAGGGGCCGGCCATGGCCGGTGTCGGTAGGGAGATGAGGTGGAGCAGCCCTAATCCCACCTTCAAGACGAATGCTGATTCAAATTTCTAGAGAGAGGGGGGAGAATCTCTCTCAAATTTCAAGATGACACCATATAACACAATTACAATCTAACCATACTCTATGCATAAACCACTTCACTCACCTCCTGGAATCTGGTAGAAAGAACGATCATTTTCATATGGAAAGTTTTTTTTTGGTAAGTAAGTTTAAATGAATTAAATGAAATGAAAAATACAAAGACGATGTTCTAATTCCAAATGTTTTGCCAATTTAGAATTAGAACAACGAGCTAGGGCATACCCCAAGCATCACCATGAACAAAATCATGAACGGATGAATAGAAAGTAGAAAACCACACCAAGGTGGATTTTGTCTAAAACGACCGTATGCAACCCGGTCAGACAATACAACCAAAAACAGATACAACAATGAAATTACTAATGGGAGCTCCAGCATCTTCTAGCCACCAAGGTCCAAAATCAGCAAATCCAGACCCTACACCCCATGCCACTCCGTCCCACAACGGAGGAAATCCAGTGCACTCCGTCCAATGCATTTTGAATTCTACAGTGCATTCCGGCCTCCAGGTAAGGGTACTCCGTCCAACGCACTCCGGATTCCATAGTGCACTCCGGCCTCCAGAACACTCTGGACTCTGCAAAGCCACTCTGTCCCAAGCACTCCGTCCAATGCAATCCGGATTCAATCTCACTACCAGAAAGGCACTCCGAATTCTTGCGCATTCCAGGTAAAGGAACGGAACAGGCAAATTGCACTACGTTAAAAATGCACTCTGGAAAATTGCACTCCGGCTCCGGCAAATTTCACTCCGGCAAAATGCACTCCAGAAAATTGTACTCCGGACATTTGCACTCCGGCAAATTGTACTCCGGCATAAAGCACTCCAGATTTTTTTTTAGGAAGTAAAAAGCGCTCCGGATTCACAGGCACTCCGGATGCAAAGCCACTCTGGCCTCATCTCACGCACATCTACTTCGGCCTATGAGGGAACAAAATCATCATTCAAAACCACTCCGGCCAAATAGCGACATATGAAGTCATCTCCTCACTGCAGCCCAGTGACAACCAGAAAACAACATTGCAGAATCGAGCACCAAGGCAGCAGATTGACAGCCTGACCCCTCAATCCAAATCTGTCTTAGCGAACAAGACAACCACTACAGCCCAGCAATTCATTCCAGCCATACAAATGGAATGAATACTCAGCAGGGAATGTCCTCAGCATTCAGCAGAGGGAATTGCCAAGTAACACCAACACACAGCAGATGCAACCCAAATATTGAACCACCAATTGGTGACAAACAGAAGGAAACTCCACTGCATCAGAAATACAACTGATCTGCAATTGGCCAGTAACTAGGCAAAAAGATATACAACTGATCTGCACTCCCTCAATTTGCTGCAAATCAACATCAGCATCAGGTCATACTGAAAACCAAAAGTTTGACACAATACCAAACCAAGTTCGGCAGCTGTCCAATAAGAGAGCCCACCACTTGCTGCAATGCAGAACAAAGACAGAAACAGCGAACCAAAAGCTCCAAGGGCTGCGTCCACCAACTTTAGCAGGGACCAAAGATCAGCACCCATTGGTAGGAAAGATCAAAACCTGGGCCCCGGAGCCTAAGTGGGATACCCCTATCAAAAAAAACCCCATCAGCTGTGGCCTAAGAGCCAGAAGGGCCCCTGGATTTTTTAGAGGCAGCTTTTTTCTTTTTCCTAGACTTTGAAGTCTTCCAATCAGAATCCAAGCCCCAGACTTCATCTACCTCACTAAAGGAGGTATTCAAAGAGTACTTCTTGGTAATCGTCTTGATAGAGCTGGGAGTGAGCTCAAAATCATCAATATCAAAAGGATGATGATGAAGCTCAGAGTCAGGAGATTCAGGACCATCAGCAGGACCCAACTGGGACGATAGAATAACCTGATTTACAGGCAGGGTGACCCCCGCATCACCAGGGTCAGGCTGCCTCATTGGGATTGGATCATCAGAGGGGCCACAGGCATCCAAAGGAGCCAAAAAATTTGCAGTGGCCTGCGAATTCTGATCATTAAGAGCCAAAGAGGGGCAATGGGCAGAACCACCTTTAGCATCGATTGGAGGTTCAGCCAATTGGCAACCAGCAACCACATTGAGGGGAGATGTGGGAGACACAGAACAGATGGGTACATTTGCATCATTAGGGGGGGTTTCAGGATGCCTAGTACTGTTTCTTTGACCATAATCATCAAGGACAGAACTTGAAGGCCTAGAAAGAGATGTACCAGTATGATTGGTGTCAATCTTGGACAGGCATTTGGATTCAACATGACCAATCTATTGGCATCGAGCACAATGAGTTGGCTTCCAACTATATTCCACATTCACCATTGAAATGGCTTCTGAATTGGGACACGTTTGAACAGCGATGGAGTGGGAAATGGTCCATCCACTCCAACCTCAACGCAAATCTTTGCACTGGAAACATTCTCCATACGGGCTGTCTTGGGATCCAGTTGTAAAGGAACCCCAATAGCACTTGCTACCCAGCTAAGCCCAGCATGTGTCCATAATTCAATTGGCAGGTTTGACAGTTTAATCAAAACTGGGAACCGCTTGTGTTCCTCTTTTGTCAAGGCCAATCCTGGCGACCAACGCTTAAGGAATAATTCTTTGCCA
This sequence comes from Nepenthes mirabilis, assembly GCA_025585075.1. Classification (NCBI taxonomy): domain Eukaryota; kingdom Viridiplantae; phylum Streptophyta; class Magnoliopsida; order Caryophyllales; family Nepenthaceae; genus Nepenthes; species Nepenthes mirabilis. Next base: position 7,913 of record JAODPA010143477.1, on the reverse strand, counting down.
GAGACCATCTATGATGACCAGACTTGGGGTTTGGAGGACTCCTCAACCCCGATGGCTCTTTCAGAAAGGGCTGAGGGGTCTGAGGCTGGCTCATCTATGATGAAGCTGGAATGCTGTGAAGCTGATGTTACTTTTGATGCCCCTGGTATCTATAATGTTGACTCGGTGGTAACGGATTGTTTGTCCGGTGCTTTACCATGTGTTTTGGATGAGAAGGAATTAATCTCCGAATCCAATTTGCAGCTGTCAGAGCACCTACTTGATGCTGGTGTCCCTGTTGCAAAATGTAAGAATGCTCCTGGCATGTCCGACGTGATTGACCCTGATGTTACCCCTGAATCTATCTCTTGGATAGCTCGGAAATATTGCTTGAATCAATCTGATTCCACGGGCCACCCCCCCTCATGTAAACATTTGGAAGCCAATCTTCCAGGCGTGTCTTCTGCCGGGGTTGAGACTGCTGGGAATGGTCCACCTAAGAGGCCCGATTTCTATGATATGCCCCCTCCTTTGGGAAATGTGGGAGATGCAACAAAAAGAATGGAAAAAGGCTAAAAATCGTAGATGCAGTTTAGACTAAAAAACTAACACTGCTTGTGCTCACCACCTCCCGGGTGTTTGTAGTTGAGATGATGTACCTGTTGGGTATGTACAAATTGGATTATGTGGCGATTTTTTGCTGGAAACTTAGTTGGTACTGGGGCTGGGGCTTAGTTGCCGTTGCCTAGTATTTTGCTATGGTTGGATTACTTTGGGTGGCATGCGAATGTGGTAATTTGGTTTTGGTGTTGACCGTTACCTGTTGCTTATTTGGGGATTGTTGCTGATCTTGGTGCTGCTGGTATTTGCGGGTCGGGGGATGTGCTGCTGTCCTGTCTCCTGCTGATGCTAATGCCAGTTTGATGATGAGGCTGGCTGTAAGATGCAGCTACTGCTGTTAATTTGCTGACCTGTAGTTGTTTTGTGTATTGCTGCGTGATGCTGAATCTGATTGGTGTATTGCGGCTGATGCTGTGATGACCTACACGTGGGCTAATGCCCTACTGTATGGAACTTCTGATGCACGGGTTGTGGATTGGAGATGATGCTGTTTTCAGTCCAACAGTGGTCTTTATGTCCATTATTGTAGATGCTGTGTGGCATTGGGCTTTGCTGGCTACCTCCAGATGGTGTATGCTGTGTGGCTACCGTATGATGCGATGCTTTGCATGTGCAGCAGGGTATTTCTTCCATGCTGAACTCTGGGTGCAGCTGGAGCCTTGTTCATAAGGCTTCATTAATTTTGTTTTCTCATCAGTCGCAATAGGTGCTGCTGGATGTGTTGCTGAAGCAATCTGGCTACTGTATGCTGCTGATTTTGTGATTCAGGGGTTGCTACCCGTGTTCTGTTGCCTGTGGAATGGCTATTCTGCTGCCAGTAGGGGTGCTGAAATGCCGCTGCTTCTATATGTATCCACCTTATGGATGCTGATGGTGGGTTGGGGCTGTCAAGGCAGATATTTTCATCCTGATTGGATTTGCTGGAACCCGGTGTTCCATTATCAGTTTCCTGCTAGTTTGATTGGATGTGCAAACCGGTTTGAACGGGCTCTTTTGCCGGAATTGTTTTTTTTTTTTGGTAAGTAAGTGTGTATTTTGGATTTAAGGGAGAAAATGAATTTACAAAAACTATGTAATAACTCCAAATTTTTGACTTGGAGTTAAAACATAAAAGCTAGGGCATACCCCGAGCAGCTAGTACATCATAGGATAAAACAAAAAACCTCTAAGAGGAAAATCTAAAGGATCTAAGATGATCAGAGCCACTTTACATAAGCAAAACTAAATGCATCCCAAGAACTCCAGTAGCTGGTTCATCATGCGACACCATGCCCACCTGGCACTCCCGCTGAGGCATTCAACTTCAACACAGCATCATGACATGGTAGCTGAACTTCAATAACAGCCCTCCACAGTGCAGGACCGCAAATGGAGCAACAGCTTCGAGCCGGCCAAAGCCATTTCATCACCACAAGGTGGAAGAGAGTCTAAAAACCAGGTGCAACATCCCATCACAAACAGCAACCAAGCACTACATCCAAGCATTCACACCAGTACACACCGGGCAGAAGAACAGCAGCATCATCCCAGCATAGGCAGCACAGAGCACTGCCCATCAGCAGCTATACAAAATACCACAGGGCACACGCATCAGTTCCTCTAAACAGATATGGTCAAAAGATGCTGCACAGACAGAGGTAGTATTTTATTCATTAGCGAACACAGATCCAGCCCCAACTGCATCAAATCACCAGCCGAAACTGCAGACCAATCAAGGAAGAGTGGGCTGTTATTGCCAAACTAGCAATAACAGATCATCAATGTAGCATCAGCGCCAAACTGGCTGTATAAGCCAGCCAATAGCAGTCCAGAGGACTTCAGCATAATCACACCACAATAAGGCAGCAGACAAATAGGGCACCACCTCACCAAGAAGAAAAATTTAACAGCCAAACGGTACCACTTCCATCAACTCTTCCCTCATCCGAAGGGTCCCAAGCCATAAACACATGGGCTCCCCAACCCAATAAACAAATGGGACACCATCCAGAGATCAATCAGAGCAACATCAGAGTACTTCAGCTGCATCAATTTAATCAAGATGAGATAGCAGCTACTCTAAATCACTTTGCAGCCAATGTAGTACAGAGAAACATCATGGACCAGTACACGGGTGCAGCACCATGACCCAATATCATCTAATGCCAGTAACACGGCAGCCAAAAAAAATAATGGCAGCAGGCACTGTACTGCTCCAGCAACAGAAAACCAGCCTCCAGCCAGGAAACCAACATCAGCTACCTTCCAGCACACCACCCGGATGCTGCATCATTCCAGTATCAGATCCAGAGACTGGCATCATAAATCACCATCAACAGCCAATCCTCCTCCAAGCAAACCAAAAAAGACCATGCCATCTGCAGCAGGAACATCGTCTACCAGCAAATGGCATCAACAATAAAGGGCATCAACCCATAACCACATCATGATCATTGTCCTACATCATTAGCCCTCCACTAGGTAGGATCAGCAAGCCAACCCAGCAAAAAGACAAACAGATCAGCACTGCAACAACAGTGACAATCTGTTTGTATAATTCAGACAAGCAATCCAGGGGACTTCAACCCAAACTTACCACAATAACGCAGCTAACAATGTGGCACCACCTCAAGAAGGAAAGTAAACCAGCCAAAAAGAACCTCAGCCAGCAACTCTGTCCTCAACCAAGAGGTCCCAAATGGGACAAGCGGCTAGAGATAATCAGAGCACCACCAGAGAACGTTCAGCTGCACCATTTTCCTTCAAGATGAGATAGCAGCCCACAACAAAACAAGCCAGTTGCTTACAACAGCAGCAGATAGCCAGCCAAACAGACCCAACAATGTCATTCTTGCTGCTCAGCAGAACAAAAACAGAGACAGCAATCCAGCATCTCCAGTAACAATTCCACCAACAACAGCAGGGAGTATTACTAGCAAGACTAGCTATCACAGGCAGCAGCAACAAAAGCAAGCCTAATCCAAAGGAAAGGTCAAAAAACAAGGGCCCAGGGATCAGAAGAAGGAGACCCCAGTCAAAAAATATCCTTACAGCATAAGCTAAGATCCAGAGCCGTCCCTAGATTTTTTAGTTGCAGCTTTTTTCTTTTTCTTAGACATAGAAGTCTTCCACTCAGACTCCTTGCCCTGCACTTCATTTACCAAGGAGGGATTCAGATACTTCTTGGTAATCCTCTGGATAGAGCATGGGGTAAGCATATATTCATCAATATCAAAATGGTGATTCTGGAGCTCGACATCAGAGGAGAAAGGAGACAGATCATTAAGATGCAAATCAGGAGGCCCATCAAGGCTCCCAGAGCCATCCGAAGGCCTCAATTGGATTCCAATGGCATCAGATTCAGGAGGGGTGCAAGCCAAAGGGACCAGAGGGTCTTGGGATTCTGAACCAGGAAGAGCTGGTTCCAGGGGTAACAGCTTCCAACACAGCCCCAGTAGTGGAGCCACTCACACGACGTTCATAATTCTGGGGCTCATTTGTGTCAGTAGAAGGATTTGGGTGGGAATCCATTTGATTCACAGTTTCATCAACCACAGAAGTGGAGACACTATCATCCATCGCGAGCCCAGGGCAAGGTAAGGGAACCATTTGGACATTTTCCACGGGTACAGAATTGGAAGGTTTGGAGTGGGAGTTACCTATAGGAGGTTTAACATCCTTAGAATGGCATTGAGCTGCTTCATGACCCAGTCAACGGCAGCGGCTGCATCTAATGGGCTTCCAGCAATACTCCACCTTCACCACGATGGGATTTGAATCATGGCAAGAGTTAATGGATAAACTTGAGGGAAATGGCTCATCAATTCCCACTTCAACACATACTCTGGCGAAGGAGATGTTTTCCATTCGAGCAGTCCGGGGGTCAAGCTGAACGGGAATACCGACAGCACTTGCGACCCAGCTGAGCCCGGCATGGGTCCAGTACTCGAGCGGCAGATTGGAGAGTTTAATCCAAGTGGGAAAACGTTTGGGTTCATCCTTGTTCAGAACCATGCCCGACGTCCATCGTTTAAGGAAAAAAGGCTTCCCTGCCAACAGCCATGGACCACCGTGAAGACATTTTTCCATCATCTCCCTCGTAGGGAAACGGAAGAAAAAAAACCCATCTTCATTGCTTGTGGAATGTGAGAGACCGAAGCGGGCCCAAATTTTTTTTGTAATGGCTTTGACCGCCAAGTAGTGAAGAGGGGAATCGACGAAATAACCTACCAGCATAAAACCCCAGACGGATTGGCCTTGCTCGACGACCTCAGGCGGTGGTGAGATAATGGACGGTTCAGCAGCACAGGCCGTAGAAGGGAAGTATTTCAACTCATTTCGGACTTTAGTACCCACCTTGCGGTTGATATCAGCCCAGCGAGAGGGGCATTGCGCATAATTTCCAGGATCCAAGCCCACACCCTTAGGTTTCGATTTGACCAGATTTTGACCCACTGGAGCCAGAGATTGTAGGCCCGATGGAGCCAAAACCAGAGGAGAAGTGGGAATGGGATGGACAGGGGGAGAGGAGACCGGAGGAGGACCCAAGGGAGCCTCGAAACGGTCGGCCATGGCCGCCGGAGCCGTGGATACAAACTTGCTGGCGAGGAATTTGAGCATTCCGGTTTATGCTCTTTTGGATCCCGGTTTAGTTGGATGTGGCCTGCCCGGAATGGAATCCATCTAAATCGGCTTTGGACGTTCCAGTTCCCGGTATGTTGATGACATGGGGTTACTCCCTTGCTGACATGGACTGGATGCGCTTTTTGTGGCAATTGCCGGAATGGTTGCACTGCTGGATGCTCATGCACTGTTAATGATTGTGTGTCTGCTTTGTTTTACATCAGAATTCAGATTTTTTTCTGTTGTACGTTGTCCTCTTAGAGGCTTATTTGGTATCATATGATGTACCGTTTGCTCGGGGTATGCCCTAGCATTTTATGTTTTTAATCCAAGTCAAAATACTTGGAGATAAAACATAAACTTTGTAATTTGTTCTCCCTTTAATCCAAAATTCTTACTTAACAAAAAAAAAAAAGGTCCAGCACGCAAAATTTCACCATCATCTCTTCGGAAGGGAAACAGAAGAAAAAGAAACCTGCTTCATTACCGACGACGTGCTTGAGTCCGAATCGAGCCCACAATTTCATTACCACAGCCTTGACAGCCATGAAATGGGGCCGAAGCGGAGTTCAGCCTGGTGGTGACTAACGCATACGCCTTCCCTCTCCACCCGGGTTCAAAACTCCGTGGAAGCACCAGTGGTACTGAGCCTCCCAAAAAATCCTTCGGGATTTCTCGGTTATGAGGCCGCGAAGCGGTAGGGCCAGTCACTTAAAAAAGCTTACCCTTAACACAGTTTTTACTTACCAAAAAAAAAAAGACAGCCATGAAATGGGGAGGGGTATTAAGGAAATAACCTACCAAAGTATGGGCCTAAAGCAAGTTACCTTGTTCGATAACCTCAGGCGGTGGGAAAAAGGCGCCATTGGAGGACCCAGGAGCATGGTGAGAGAAGAATTTCAAACCGGAGTACAGCCTAGCCTCTTTTTTTTTTTGGGTAAGTGAGTACAGCCTAGCCTCATCCTTCTTAACAACATCAGCCCATGAATGGGGGGGATCGGAGACACACTCAGATTTGTTGAGATCGAGCTTCGGTTTTGCAGGTGTTTCTGGAACGGGTGGAAAAGAGGGGGAATCCGCATCCAAAAGAAAATCGGGTGAAGAGGACGGGGGAACAAGATCAATGGTGAGGCTGGGAATAGAGGAGGGGTCAATAGGCACACCCAAAGGGCCGGCTATGGCCGGCAATGGCGCCGTCGTAGACGGGAGGAGCGTCTGATGGAATTCGAATTTGAATTCGAAGAGAGAAGAGAGAGTTTAATTCATTTTCATATGGAAAGACTCCGGCCGTTTATCCTACATACCATTCCGGACCACCTCCGCCCTGTCCTCTGTAGGCCAATTAGTGCCAAGGAGATTGGGCAGTCTCTATTTTCAATTGGCGATTGTAAAGCTCCAGGCCAGAATGGGTTGTCTTCTAAATTTTTTAAAGCTATTGTAAGGCCTTTGATTGTCAAAGCTATTCAAGACTTTTTCCACCATGGAAAGCTCCTTAAACAGATTAATGCGGCCATCATAAGCTTAATTCCAAAGGTAAAGTCTCCATCTAAGGTTTCTGACTTTAGACCTATTTCCTATTGCAATATTCTGTATAAGATCATCTCCAAGATTATTGCCATCCGTCTACAGCCAACGCTGCCTTACTTGGTCGACAAAAGCCAAACTGCTTTTGTCTCAGGTAGGAACATTGGAGACAATATACTCTTGGCCCAGGAATTGCTTCATAAATATCATTCAAATAAGGGTGTTCCGCGATGTGCTATGAATGTGGATCTGATGAAGGCCTATGATTCTATTCTTCTTTTTGGTAAGTAAGGAAAGATTTAATTAGTGAAAAATGGAAGAACATTTAGAACCAATATTCTAACTCCAAGTGTTTTTCCGACTTGTAAGTAGAACAAAGACATAAGGGGCAAGCCCCGAGCATTGGAAAAAATATCACTAACCCTACGAGACAAAAAAACAAACCACCGGCCAAACATAGACCAAAAAGATAGGAAAAACAGGGAAAAAAACCTGAAAGCCAACGTTCTAAGAGAGAGAGAAAAAGACCAAAGGCCATCAGAAATCCAAAGGACCTTTAAGCATTCGCAAACTTGTCTACTGCTTCTGTCATCCAGGAGTAGCTCAAGGCATCGGCCACTAGCGAAATACCCCGAGTGGATTATGCTCACGACCGACATCATCCTTACTTACAAAAAAAAAAGCGACCCACATCATCCCAGGCACACTACCTCCACTGCTAAAGGCAGCACCCTCATCAACAACACCACGGAAGAAACAACACCTCTGCTACCAGGCTGCATCTCGTCCATGTGCTTAGGGATCTCGGACTCATCCACATCATCACAGCTAAATGCACCTCGGCCCACTGAATCACGGGCCAATCAACCAGCTCGGCCAAAGGGATCTAGTAGGAATATAAGGACAACACCTCGGCTAATGGGCTACACCTCGTCCATGTGCAACGGGATCTCAGATTTGTACGCTTACGCCCCATGATCTAGATGCTGCAGGATTGGACTGTTTTGGTAGCTACTTCTTTTCCCCAAGGAGGTTCATTTGTTTCTGTGGTGCAGGCTGAGGTCCCTTCCTGTAGTAGGGTCCGAAGGACTACTGTGCCATCACACTCGAGCTTGGAGTGGCTGCTCTATGCTTTTATTCTGAAATGGTTTCATTTATATATCCAAAAAAATCTATATATACATATA
>JAODPA010143466.1:0-15616 GCA_025585075.1 Nepenthes mirabilis | reverse complement strand
CGTAACGGTTAAGGAGGTTGATCTCCTTCCTTCTACGCAAGGTAACCGTTAAGGTTTCCTGCAGATTGTGCGTGAATTCTGGCACCTTTCTCCTAGGATGTGCATTTATTTTGAAGGTGACTATTACAGTGAATATTTCCTTTTTGGAGATGCGAAAAATTAGAAAAAATGACCGTTACGGCTTGAAAACGGACGCGTGGGCCAATTTGGATATGGGCTGCATACATCTTGGTTGTAGCCGGCCCACTTTCTGCTTCCTTGGTCAAGATCATTGACCGTCCTGAGTTTGAATGGGTCTTCGCTGATCTTGGGTATCTGACAGCCCACTTGCTTTTTCTCTGATCAATGGTAGCGTTGACAGTACAGAAAAAAATGGGCCACTAAAAATTTGGATTATTTTTTTTGGGGTGGTCAGTCTGATACTGGCATCCCTATTGGGGGGTATTATCACAAATTTTTGCCTTTTTTATGCCGTTTCCAATCTACAATATCAAAGGGCGCGCTTTCCTGTGGGTTAGGGTGTAATGCTAGGTGCAAGTTCAACAATTTACCGTCAACATTCATTTAGTTCCTTCTCTCCCTCCCTCCCCCCCACAGCAACCTATAGCGCCGATTCTTAAAAGATGCAAGCTTGCAGCGGAGCCGCAGTTATGGGTTCAATTCCACAGCCTCTCTGGAGTAAAGCCTCCGTTTTTCCTTCGAAAGGGTCTAATTCTCTTGTTGCAATTCTATCTGGGGATACTGTCAATCTGCGATATTCTTACGCTGTCAATAGTTTGGCTACTGGGAAGCCTATCTCCCCTGTTTCTGCAGCAGTCCCCGAAATTGGAGGTCAGCATACGCGTTGTGAAAATGAAACCAAATTGATAATGAACATTCGTTTTTTTTAAAAAAAAAAAAATTATGAACCAGTTGGTTAGTTTGTAATTATTATCGTTATTGTTTTATTGATTAGCGATCTTTCATATGTCCAGTTTTAGCTTTATCCAGTGTATGTGTTATTGATAATATAAGTTAACCAGTTTATTTGGTGTATTGAAATCTTCTTGCCATGCCATATTTCCATTTTTTGTAAGACCCTTGTCCCTTATGGCATGAACGAAAGAAGCACGAGGGGAAAACAACTTCTTTTTCTTTTTTTTTTTTAATTGTACTCTTTTTGACAAAATAATGATGCTTCCAGGTGAAAAATTATATCCTGCAAGGACACTTGGTGGTGATGTTTTCTTGCTATATCTGGTTTTGATTGCATGGCTATACTGTATAATTCGGTGAATCTTGTTTCACAATGGTAGATCTTAGTTGAACTTAATGAATTCTCGGGTTTATTTGCTTGCGCTTGTCCATGGTAGTTACCTGATGATAAAAATGAGAAATTGTTTTAGTACTTATTTATTAGCCATCTTGGATGCGTTATATAATATTAGTTTGCAAATCTCTGAGTGCAAAACTTGCAGTCATGCTACCCAAATACTGTAGTACTCATAATTGCATAATGATTCTTCATGGTTTTATATTTGCCAAATGCTATATGCTCATCGACAATTCCATTCTGTTTGTTGCTTCTTGTCCAATTTTGATTATGTTGTCTCTGCATTACAAGACTCCATCTCCATGTGTGTGGATCATGAGTAAAGCTAATATGTATTTTTCTTTGGCTTTTCAACCTAGCATGTTGCTACATTACTGCAGGCTTCTATCTGTTAGGTGGGCAATAAGTCTTGTTATAATTCTTATGCTAGTAGTTCTCTGGTGCATGACTTAGGTGAAGGTAGTAGCTTCAAAGACCATGGACTTGGCGAAGCAGATCCTGAAGTGTATGCAATAATCAACAAGGAAAAGCAAAGACAGTTCAGTAGTCTTGAACTTATTGCCTCAGAAAATTTCACATCTAGAGCTGTGATGGAAGCTGTTGGTTCTTGCCTCACAAACAAATACTCAGAAGGATTACCTGGTAAAAGGTAAGATTTGGCCCAGAAAAGAAAAACAAATATATTGAACTTTGAATTATTTTAGATGATATGTTATTAATACTTGATTTCCTTTCTGCATCAGATACTATGGTGGCAATGAACATATTGATGAGCTGGAAATCCTTTGCCAAGAGAGGGCTTTGGCAGCATTTCATGTGGATGGGAAGAACTGGGGTGTCAATGTTCAACCATTATCTGGTTCTCCTGCTAATTTTGAGGTTTACACTGCACTTCTCCAACCACATGACCGGATAATGGTAAGCTGTTCTCTGGTTTCTATTTGTTAAGCAAGATAATTGTGTTGATTTCTTACATGTTTTTCCATTGGGTTATCTCATTGTTGTCTGGGTTTAATAGTTTAAAAAATGCCATTGATATAGGGCCTGGATTTACCTCATGGAGGCCACTTATCTCATGGATTTATGACTCCTAAAAGGCGAGTTTCAGGCACATCAATTTATTTTGAATCTATGCCTTACCGACTTAATGAATCTACAGGTATTGCATAACTATGCATTTACAAGTTCACTGAAATGGAATTATCTGTGGTCTGTATCTAATTTTATGTGTTTCTTGGATTTGAATTTTATCATCAAAATGCAGGCCTTGTTGACTACGAGATGCTCGAGAAAACTGCTGTTCTTTTTCGTCCAAAACTCATTATTGCTGGTGCCAGTGCTTATCCTCGAGATTTTGACTATCCTTATATGAGGGAGGTATTAATTATGCTGTTATGATGTTCTTTTTCTTATTGTAGGTGCTCTTTTTTTTTTTTTGAAGGCAAGTGAATTGGAGAATATAGGCCTATGAAGGATTACGGTAGTAAAAAATGGTTTGATGATCTTTTCATGTTTAGAGGATATTTCCATGGATTTAGCAGAGTGGCAGAAGAGATGTTAAGCCAATTCCACAGAGTTGGACTGAAAGCTTGGTTGATGCTGATTTATATTTTAGCAACTCCTTGGATGTGTCAGTTTCTTGATCAATCATGTTTCATACCTACGTATAATCATCTAAGTTTTCTATGAATTGGAAGATTGCAGATGCTGTTGGTGCTTTTCTGATGATGGACATGGCTCACATTAGCGGGCTTGTTGCTGCTTCTGTGGTTGCTAACCCTTTTGAGTACTGTGACGTGGTGACTACTACTACTCATAAGGTACTGGTATAATGCCCTTTGTCCATATTTACCTAAGGGGCAAAAAATGTTGTTTTTGTGCTAGTCATGGTAATGATATGTTGATTCAACACCCTTTTCTTTTACTTCCAGGTTCAGCAAAATTACATGAGTAATGGATCCTTCATGTAGGGGGTCTTGTACTCATGACTCAAAGTTTCCTTGCCAAGCTCCACATAGAAACAGCCTAGGTCTGAATCTGAGATGTTTCCATGTAGTAGGGCAGCCTATTGATATTTTTTTGGGAGGGGGGGGGGGAGGTTAAGTTTGTTGGTTGTCTTAGGTCTTATTTGCTATCTTTGGTAAACATAGTCTCCCTGAGGCCAAAAAAAAAAAATCTAGATAGTCTTAATGAGGATACATTGATGGAAGAATTTGTGGCATCTATGAAAGACACTATCTTAACATCATATTTAATTGCAAAAATCAAAACATTTTTTTTCAGATGCAATCTAAACATGATGAATTATATATGTTGTCTTACATCACATTGATATTGCATACAATAATAATTGGAATGTTACACATGCTTATCACATTTCTTTAGTGAATTGATATTTTCATTTTACTGTTGTCTTGAAGTTTTGAATTACAATTTTCTTTTATATAAAGCTTTTCTTCCGTAGGCAGTTATGCTCATTGTGAAATTTTTTTTTTTTTTTGGTTGATTAGGTTCAGTCTAAATTAAATGAAGGATGAAAAATGGCTCCGGGAATAGTTCATTAGCAAAATGAGACTTTGTTTGGCTATTATTTTGTGTTTATGGAAGTAGAATCATAGAAGGATTTTTGCTATTGAAATTTGTTCTGGCAAAGCTATCTCTCGTTGGTGGTTGATTAGTTGTTTTATTGGCTTAATGGCCATCATCCTTTCTTTTCCAATGATCTATTTCTGCATTGAAAATAAACTTTGCTAATATTAAATTTCGACCGCATTTATGTATTTCTTGTTATTGGATCATCCCCTTTCTCCCCTGAGATATCTAATGAATGAATCAATGCTTCTTACCCCAAACCATGTCTTTTTCTTCCAAGTGGAGTCAATTACAGGTTTATTGATGCCATAAGATCTGTTGTGGGGTGTTTCCTCTTCTAGCTCTAAATATGCAATATAATGTTTGATGGTTTCTTGCGTGCTTATCTTTGGTCTTTCACATCTAATTGTTTTGGTTAATTTAAAATTATCATAGCCAAGTACAAAATTTTGTGTACTTAATGATTGAAAAATCCAATAAGAATGCATCAATTTAACTAAATTAGAATGTATTTCCCAGATTCTACCAAAAAAAAAAAAAAAAAACTAATGATGATCTGACCTCAAACACTTTTAACTCAGTAATTAGACTTAAAGGGGTATTTGTTTATTATTATTTGGAAAAGTGATTCTAGGAAAATCTCTTTAGAATAACCCATAGCAGCATATAGATAACCTTAATCAACTTTTTTTTTTTTTAATTAGAAAGATCTAATTATAGCTTTTCCAAAAGCAATGCCATACACCTAATGCCTTTACAAGTGTCGTTACCATAAGCTATTTCTCTTTCAAGCTCTTCCAAATATCAAGGAAATTGGGATTTGTCTCAGGACTACTGGATACAGTTTACAAAAATACCAGACATATAACCGAAATTTTAAGTGCTAATTACTAACTTTAGGCATATTTTTAATCACCCAAAACTACTGGGAATGGACTATCAATATCTGATGCAGGCATGTCAAAAAATGTGTGGCAGGCTTGGACTTACCTGCTCTTCTTCACCATGGTTCAAAAATAACTTATTCTATCCACAATTATAGCTCTGGGATTAGGTTTCCTTGTTGGTGAATGAATATTTTTCTCCCTGAACTCTGCAAGTCTCATATGTTCATTTGGATTTATCGCTTTGGGAATCTCATTTATTCTTTCGGAGATTATCTTATTCAACTAGGATTGGGAAATTGAGGCTAGGATTGAAATACAAATATTGTATTTTCTTCCTACAGTCACTTAGAAATTTGAAACTGGGGAGGAATCAATTGGCTGTATCTATGCAGATGAAAGCACGTGGAAGCTATTGCCTTAGAATCAAGCTAATGTGAAAAGTGGGTAACTCTTCTGGATAAATGAATTGCATGAGCATCCCTTGGCAGTCTGATGTTTTGCATTTCTTTGCTGGAAGATTAGAGCCTGGTTTTTCCTCATGGGAATTGACTGCTTAACCCTTGACCACCCAACTAAGAGGGCCTGAAACTGTAGTTTTTCTTTTTTTTCTTTTTTTTCCGTCATGGTGACTTTTTGGAAGTTCATCAAGCCACAGATCAATCGAATAGTGTCATTGATTAATAGGGTAATGAGGTTATTTTACAGAAAATTTTAAAATAGATAAGTTGGAAAATATAATGGCAAGTTTGTGGGCCGGACTTTGAATGTATATTATTTAGACAAACAGGAATCAATAGGTATGCCTATTTCTTTGTGGGATTTCAGAAAGGTTCAAGAATCTGACATCTATCCAAGGAGTGACAGCAGTGGAAAGTCATGCAAGTTCAAAACTGGCAGTGCATGTATAGGTCCCATTGTGTTCACTTCCAAATGTTAATGGAGAAGATAGGTAAAGAAGGAAGCATCATATCTACTAGTTTTATGTGCGAGTTTGGAAGGAATGCTGACAAAAGTTACTTTTAGAACCCTACATGGTTCCATGAAGATCTGTTTACTCCATATTCATCTAATGAATCGTTAACTTGAGCTTTTTTTTGACGTTTGGTATCATTAATTTGAGTTGCATAAACATTTGGGAACTCCTAATGATAGATTATAACTGCTGCCAAGGTGGATTAGAATGTGTTTGTCTAAATTACATATAGCTCATTTATAAATGACTTCTATTTTTAAGAAAGTAGATAGCTTCTGCAAGTAACAAAATGTATTGGCAGATAGCATAAATATCTCCTATCGAAACTTATCCCTTTTCTTCTATATTGTTTAACTTGCATATTACTTGATTAGTTCTCAAATGCTTTTACAGTCACTACGAGGCCCTAGAGGTGGCATGATCTTCTTCAAGAAAGATCAAGTTCTGGGTGTTGATTTAGAATCTGCTATTAACAATGCCGTTTTCCCAGGTTTACAGGTATGTCTATGAACCTTCATCCTCCTCGTCTCCTATTGTGAATATCCTTGCTTATTCCTTTCGTGAATATCCATACTTCCAACCCTCACCCCTCTATTCTTTGGCAATTAGCATTCTGAAACATAAATCCATCCTACGACTTTTTTGCAGGGTGGTCCTCATAATCACACCATTGGAGGACTAGCAGTTTGTCTAAAGTATGCTCAGTCCCCAGAGTTTAAGGCTTACCAAAACAATGTATGCTGTCGTCTCCCTTAATTAGTGTGCAACCAAAATCCTGTTTGGAATGCTAACTGAGGATCCTTGCTTGGCAGGTAGTCTCTAACTGTAGAGCTCTTGCGAGCCGATTGATCGATTTGGGATACAAATTGGTCTCTGGTGGGAGTGATAACCACCTTGTTCTTGTGGATCTAAGGCCACTGGTAAGTAAATGGGCTTCTCACTGCAATTACTTTGCAATTTGCACTGAAGACCCTCCAATTCCAGTGTTTAATAACGTGGCATTTGTACCATTGAGTCCTATAACGTGTAAAATAGAAGAAGTGGAGCCTTGGCCTAATAGTAAGGTTATTGTCATCTAACTTAGTGGTTACAAACCCGAGTCATCGAAACAGCTTTTTGTATAGTACAAAACAAAACTGCATACAGTAAGCCCAAAAGTAGTCCGGCCCTTCTCTAGTGAGAGACGATGAAAACATTGTACATGAATTTGGGATAGTCCTACCTAATACTTGTTAATCTTAATTGGTGCGCCCTTATAAGCTTTTTAGGTAGTAATATGACAGACATGTCACCCTGCCTGGCTGGTATAGAAACAGATTTGAATGGGATCAAATTTTAAACCAGTATAACTTGGCCCCAAATAAACAACCCACTCCAAAATCATGAATCTTCGTCCTTTAAAGGAAGATATATTTTGTGTTGCATGAGTTGTTTTGCTTTCATCTTGTTCTGTTTTATCGTTTTGGACAGTTAACTTCATGTATGTTGCAGAGTTCACTTTGTTAATGAAGGGCTTTTGTTTTTAACAGGGAATCGATGGTGCCCGAGCTGAGAAAATTCTTGACTTGGTCTCCATCACTTTGAATAAGAACTCTGTGCCTGGTAACCCTGCTTTTTTCAGGATTGTAATGCAACTAAACTCATCAGTTGCTTCTTTTTAGTAGTCAATCAAGTTAACTTTGCAAATTACTGATCTATATTCAAATTTGTAATCCACTAAATATGATTGAGCTCATAATATAACATTAAAATGATAATCCCCATCAAACAAAAACATAAATATTCTGAACATTAAAAAAATAAGGCAAATGAAATCTCAATGTCTCTCCAAACATCAAGAATATATCGCTCTAGGACTAGAACCTACATTATATATAAAAAAAATAAACACAAATGTTAAGTTTATAATAGAATAGGGTACAATCCGGTAATTTCATTTTGGGTTGTTTCGGCTTTTTTTTTTTTTTTCCATCCCTACATTTTTATGTGCTCTTACTGAGCTAAGAAGTTCGGATTGTGTAATCCACAGGGGATAAGAGCGCCTTGGTGCCTGGTGGTATACGCATTGGCTCACCTGCTATGACAACAAGAGGATTCAGCGAGGATGATTTTGTTGCCACTGCACATCTCATTCACGAGGGCGTTCAGTTAGCTCTCGAAGCAAATAAACTCGTTCCTGGGAAAAAGCTTCAAGATTTCATGAAATTTGTGACATCTCCAGAATTCCCCTTGAGGGATCGTCTATCGGGTCTGCGGATGAAAGTTGAGGACTTCACAACCCAATTTCCGCTGCCTGGATTGTGAGCATCGGGCAGTTGAATGCTAAGCTGCCAAATGTCAAATAATGGTTAAAAGTGACACGGTTTATCTAAGTTAATAGCATTGAAAGAAATTTTGGTGATGGATTCTTGTTATTTTTTTTCCTTTTTTATCTTTTGCTGAATGTAGGTTATAAATGCATTAATGGTATGCAGAACTTACCATAGTTCTATTTTCCTAATTACAGCATGAATGAATGCCGATTCTGACAACTACATTAGAAAATAATATTGATAATTATTTAAATTAGTGAGATATAAGACTTTATTTAATTATTGTCAATTATTAATCTTTTGTGTCCATATACACAGTTTAAATAGTCTGTTATTTTGTATTCGAGTCGGGTACAGAATCATTCTTCTACTCGCTCTGAAACGGTGATGCTTTAATAGTTGGAGCAAGCGCGCGAATATCCTGGTCCTCCTCTCGGCCTAGGTGCAAAATAATAATGGGGTGGGCCTTACCTCATTGTCACGGGCTAATATCCGGGCTACACAACTAAAGATCCGACTGAACTAGTTAGTCCAATCGGATGGAAATCAAGTCTTATCCTGGTTTAGCAGAAGTGGGAAAATCTCTTAGTCTCTCCCCTTGGTTTAGTCCAACTCCCTCATAGATTTCTTTGTTATTTTGAGATTAAATTATAAATAAAGAACTTAGAATTTGAAAGAATTATATTCCAACTCTATATTCATACTCAGTAGTAAAAAAAGAACTAATATGAGCGTAAATCTCTCACTCGGGTCTCTCCTAACGTGACAAAGTCTACAATATTCACAGACAAGGAGGATCAATTATATAGTTTAGCTACTAAGCTGTCGTCTGTTGTGGGATACTTATCCCCATCACTTCCTCCTGATAGTTATAACTAGCATCATTGATCCAATCAATGAACTACTCCCAAACCCATCTGAAACTATTGTTGGTAGCTTTTTAGGTCACCTGAAATAACTCTTGTAAAATGTTTCGTTTAATTACCAAAGTCTACATTAATGTCACCACTGTTATGCAATTCAAACATTTGCCCAGACCTACTAAGCGCGGCTATATCGTGCTGAATTGTGAAAGGCTTGCCGAGCTTTGAGTCCGCCCTCAAAGTACAGTCCATGTGTTCAACACCGGCACAGGATCTAAGCACATTTGCTAGCCTCTGCTATAGATGCTCAGTGGCATTTTATGTTGTGCAATAAAAGAGGCATCATTGGAATACTTCAAACATTGTAACATGTCAGCCAAATGTCGTGTCACCCAAGGCATTAAACAACTAGCAAAAGCTTCATTATGCCATTGACATAAACAAGCCAAGTAAAAGAACCAACTGTTGAATAAACAAATATATATCATCTACAGCCTACTAAAGCTCACTCCACAGAGTAAAATGCCATGATTTCTAGGTCGTCAAACCCTGGAATCAATATTTCAAAGAAAAAACAATTCTTAAGTAGAGAAAACACTAAGCAGCTAACGACCCACAAGAAGTCAGAAGGAATGTGATCAGAAGCAACAAGAGCAATCAAAAGGACAAAGTGGAGTTCCCCCAGCATCCTGTTTATTAATCCCCAACTCTTCTTCTGTATAAATAGAGAGTCCATCCTTCGTTCTTTTTCTAGGCTGGGGATGAGTGTCTGCAAATAGACTCTCTTTTACGCCATTGTTTTTCTTCTTCTTCTTCTTCTTTGTCTTCTCGGCGTTCTCATCAACATTATGTTCTGCTCTTTTGGCCTTTTCTTGTTCTTGATGATTCTTCCTCTTCCTGTTTGAGAAGATTTGGTCAATTTCATCATGTGCCTTCTTAGGAGTCTTCGATCGTTTTCCTTGCTCCATGAGAGTTTCTTCCTTTGAAACATGCGACGCCTTGGAAGAAGTCTTCTTCTGCATTGTTACAGCTGATATCTCTTCAATGCCATCATGTGCCTTCTTGGGTGTCTTGGATGATTTTCCATTCTCCATGAGATGTTCTCCCTATGCAAGGAGAGACACCTTAGAAAAAACACTTTTCTGCATTTGAAAAGTTGATATCTGCAACATCAGTAAAACATGTTGCCACAGTGACGTGAGGTCTTTCGGCAAATAATGCAGCTCAAAAATACTCGTTGACTGTGATCAGTGCACTTCCCAAAAGACCCAAAAGAAGATTTTTCAGAAAATCTTAAAAAAAAAAAAAAAAAAAGCTATTTTAATAGTGATGCAAAATAAACCCTTCCTATATCATGAGGGTGATATTTGTTCCATGCAAACAAGTGGTTTGAACCATTTCATTAACTTACCACACGTTTTGGGTTCAACATACATGGAGTAAGTTGATGCAGTATTCCAAGCTAATGAATAGACTAATCAAACAAACTGGAAACTATTTACTTACCAAAAAAAAAAAAAAATCTAGAGAATAACAAGAAAGGGAGCAGCTAGATGCATTCACACAAAACGTGGCAAAATTGGTAGCACGTTCAATCACCAGACAAAATCCAGCAAGTAGATGCAGCAGCAACTAGTGTCAGCACTAGCCTCTTAATGAGAAAGGACATGCCCAACCCCGTACAGGTCACAATTACAGAAGATATTCTCAGAAGCCAAGCGTAACATGTATATTTCATTGAAGATCGCAACATGAAGTTGGATTCTTCTTACGTGTTAGAGGCTCATCACAGATAAAAGGATCCTAGGATTTTGGGAAGGGGGGGGGAGCTTCCCAACAGGTAGGGCCTTCAGCGTCAAATGTCATTATTGGTGACATTCAAGTAATGTGCCAAGAAAGCTTCAAATAGAAATGCGTAATACAACCATTGGAAAACTTTTTGTTAAGCAAAGTCTCAACAACACACTAGCAAACAAAAAAAGTGTTTACCTCAAGTAAGAATCTGTGAAACAGGTCAGAAAGAGGAGAGCAAGCATTTTTTTATCAGAGAAAATTTACAAAGATAACTGTCAGTCTCATGGCATGCCCAGAGATGTAATGGCATCAACACTGCTCTCCAAGGCAATGGAATATGAGAACACCCACACAGACGGATTTGGATTTCCCCAATCAAGTGAAGGGATTTTGGAGAAATCCCAGTCACATAATCAGATTCTAAAATAAACAAAAACAACATGACACTCCGTGGCCAAAAAAATAGGGAGAAATCAAAGCTTCTATTCAACTTATTTTTTAATAAAAGATGGAAAACAGTACTCAAACTGAGCGTATAAGGTAGAACATGTAACACATGGCATGAGCATCACTATTCAAGCAGGTCGAATATGAGACCCCTGATGGGGCACACAAGCCATATATAGCCTAATGGACTTTTTTGGTTGATTGTTAAATGATCAAATTAAAGATTGTAAAAGAAACAATGAGTTCACAGGAATGGTTAAATGTGAAATTATCGAAGAGGACTAAATATCCGAAGCTATCTAGGAAAGGAATGAGAAAAGAATTATTCCTTACCCTCAAAAAGATTCGGCAGGGGGATCAATGGATTGCTTACAATCCAGAGACCTCGTTTGTCAATTTATGCCTCTGTCTGAGCCGAATGGGCACTGGACTTCCACCTTCCGGTTATTCGAGAGGCATAATTCTTACACTCCCTACATTATATGCACCGCTCATATAAATTATAGATTCCAAATCACGTTTACAACATAATGAACAAAAATGGCTTCCAGAATAGATGTCCAAGGAAGCTTGGAAGACAGTTGATAGAAAAATTCCAAGGCCTCGATACCAATCAGATATCCAAATAATTAATCATCTTACTAGTTTAGCTCCTGCATCTTAACTGGACAAATAGGAAACCATGAAGGAACTTTCACATGGCTACTCCAAGAGGCAAACTTCAAGTGCCTTAGAGCGCATAACATGTTGCATCATTTTTAGGCATTAGTCACTTCTAATCAAATAGGAAAATTCATTCCTCAATTGGTAAACCATGTTCAGGATTAACAGGTCAGGCAAATGTTTCTAACATGACAGACTGATACAAGAATCTTTGTGGGGGAAGGCAAAGGAAGTCATAAGAGAGCCATACAAAAGCTTTCAAGAAGTTTCCATTCATTAAAACTCCTTTTAACACATTAGTCACCAATTGTAAAATAATTATTAGGAGTTAACTCCAACGTAAGGCAGAAACTAAAGATGCAGAGCGTGTAGTCGGGTATTGTGGCATGAAACAACTATGAGTTTCAAGCAATCTTCCTCCGACAATTTTATGTAGGCTCTAAGCGGCAGTCAGGTTACCACCAATTGGCACTTGCTGTTGACTCGTATATAGAGCCATCTCATTTATCCGGTAAAATAAAACTTACGAATACTGTATTTAGAATTAGTGGATGTGCGAGGACAGAAAAATGCATAGGAAGAAAAAACCAACACCAGCTTACTCCTTCACAGGTTGTACAGATAAGGCCATGAATTTTGACACATGCAATCAGCCAGCCAAAGCTATATAAAATTGGTCTTTCCAAAAAGAGAGAAAAAGAGCCAATTTGTACCTAGGACAATAGGGGGATACCCAAGAGTAACAAAAAAGACAAAAGTCTGCACAGGTTAGTGCACTTGGCAAGAAACTTGGGCGGCCTGATTGAGTCCATCATCGCAAGTTCAATTCTTAATCTTCGCCTTACATTATGCAACATTCTTAATCCTCGCTTGGATTTAGCAATTGCATGGTCTTTTCAGGTGAGCATGCACTCAGAATTTACCTTGAACCATCACACTATGAGCCATTAACATTATGAGGAAAGAACAAAATATTTTTCAGCAACCAATTACCCGAGACCTTTCTTAAGAAGATCCACTGAAGACTGCCAATTTGCAAACACGGAAAAGAAGAATAAATTTAGCTACTTCAAATTTAAAAGGAACTATACAAAGAGCTCCTTTCAATCGTGATCAGCAGCCTCAAATATAGGCACCATGCAAAAGGTGGCTAGTTCCTAAACTGCAACATAACCCCCGTGTCTGACTAAGTGCCAATTAGTCACACATACAGTTCTTTTGGTTTCATATCTTTAACAAGTAAACTGTGCAAAAGCGGGGGAAGACTAAATGAATTAAAAACATGCGATGTTAAATTATAATGCTAATAAATATAGATGAAACTGTGGAAAACTATGGAGACATTCAGTTATATCTTAACAAACTAATTTTCTTTAGCTTCTATCAAAATTGATAAGAGACAGACCTGTAAAAAGACATTAAAATCAAATAAAACTTTAATGAATAGAATTAGACTTCACATGTAACTACCCTCACCTTATTCTTTTGGAGCCATTATTATCTCCAAACTATTCAACTACCCACCTTACAGTATTCTAATTTATTCATCTCCATCCATCAGCCTTCTCTGCTGCATAAAGAAAGCCATCTTTCCACAGCAGCATCTTCAAACAACATATTCTTTTATTTATAATTCAAATCTAGAGACGGGATATACACATATGTGGATATCAGACTAGATTCCTCGTTAAACATGCTTTGTCTTGCAATTGCATCCCCTCAGAAACTCTATTAGAAGGGTTCCTCTATACTCCCAATTGCATTTATAGTTATAAAATTCAAAATTCCTCTTATTTTTTGATATTGTTCCCATCAAAGAAAACAGACAGGGTAGAATAATATAGGTCATAACCAGGCCCCCTAATCAAAGCCTGAAAGGGCATCAGAGGGGGCAGACATGAAGACCAATCAGTCTCTGTGCACATAACCATGCTTCCTTCATTTTTATCTCAAATCCAAAGCATCGGCTTATTGTACACAGAATATATATTGTCTTTGGGGAAAAAAACACATTTTTACAGCAAAATCAACTGTTACCATTAAAAATAACAAAGGAGTCCAGATGGAAAATGGAGGGCATGCTATGCAGGCAGATCCAAGCATCAGTTTTAAAAAGCTCGAATTTTGATGCTTCATATAGAACATTCAGCTCTGATTTAGTGATATTCTCTCATCACCTGCTCAGATCCAACCCTATAACTCTTCTTCTATTTAGCAAAATCAATTATGTAGGAAAATATTATTTCAAGAAACGGAATAAATCAATTACAAGAAAATGTTGATGTAACAAAAAGGTGAAGTCTTACGCTACATAGTTTTCCTCTCCTTTACATCCATAAAACTAGAGAAATAAACCGAGTTTTGCTCACTTGTACGTAAACAAAACTAGAAAAATTAACTGGTTTTTTTCAAAAAAAAAAAAAGATGCTTTTCTTGTTTGTTGCCATACCTATGCTATCATCTCTTGCTTTTTTATTTTGGATGAGAAATATTTGAACGCAAAGCATGCTCATTTATGCGCATGAGTGAAAATTTCATTTTTGCATAATGATACAATTATTCTAATTTGACAATTTTAAAGATAGGTGAAACGTTCATAAAATGCAAAACACATAGAGCTTTTCAATTTCAAAAATTAGACTAAGAAGAATATTTTACTAACAACTACAATTTCTATTTTTCCTCATTCGCCCTTAATAACAAAACAAACAAGTAAAAAATGTTAACTTGAGTCTTAGACAGTTTTCCTATGTCAAACTAAAAAACTATGTTTCGGCAATCTTCCTTAGGTTAAACCAACGGAATTTCATAGTTTCGCTTAGTTTTACTTTAACCTCATATAAAGTTTTAACTATTCATAGGATTCTTTGTTGATCTGGGTAGGAATCACAATGATAAAAAGGTAAATCACTATTTCGTATTTGAAAAATACATACTAACCAAAACCATGTGCAGAAAACAATCACAATCGCACAGATTTATCTCTCAAATTTAACAGGTAGCACAAACACAGCAATAAGTAAGAAGCCAGGTATCTCTACAGTCGTAAAAAGACTTCAGCACCCCTCCTTGCATCACAACCAAACAGTTCTGCCAAATATAGGAAATAGGAGAAGGAAAAAAACGGAGTTAAACACAATTAGTTGAAAAGTAGAAAAGAAATCAACGGCAACAGGCGACACGACAATAATGCAACCAACTGTTACACTCAATTATACTAATAACAAAACAAGTAGGACAGTTGATCTATTTCCATCTCCCAAAGATACCTTAAGAAATCAATAATAGGGAACTCAAAACACAAACGAAAATGAAAATAAATAAACGCACAATAAAACTTTGAACTTTTCAATACCTTAATTCACCGATGCATTCCAGTAGTGCACTCCATTGCCGGACGTTTAGAAAAATAGACAGCTACCGTAGAGACAATGTGAACCGTCCCGATTAACAAGTTTCGCCCCACGATTGATGTGTCAGCGGGAGAAAGAGAAAGAGACCAGAGAGGGAAATGAGAACGCGAATGCAATGGATGAATAGGAAAATGAGAAGGATGGTCGGCGGAGTTGTAGGTTTCCCGGTGGAGTTATGGCCATCGCAGCTGAGGAAGAAACACAGGCGCTTCGGTGTACATTTATAGCGGCTTTACAAAACCCTAATGTGACCGTAGAGCCATGAATTTACAAAATTAGGCACGGCACCTGCGCGGCTCAATGTTTGGCTTCACCACGCAATTTTCATTTAATTGCGAAAATTTTAAAATATAGAAAAAT